>JANZLQ010000032.1:6968760-6988351 GCA_026212715.1 Elanus axillaris
CAACAGTCCTTTTTGGTGCCCAATGTGGGGCACGAAGGGTTCGAGATAATGACAGATTTGATTGGTTATAAATATATACAAATAAATATTTTATATTGATATTTTACATATTTTCAGTATATATATATAAATATATATATAAATAAAAATACAAATAAAACACATATAAAAAGTCAGGAAATTATAAACTAGTGTATTTCACTGCAATTTATTTTTTATAATTTAGATATGTATGCACTGAATGTACTGCCACTGCAAGTTTATTGAGATTTAGTGAATTTGCGTTTCATATAGAAAACCTGCTAAAAAGGTTTTCTGTGGTCATTTGTTTTTGGTTTATTTTTTAAAAAGTAACATTACAGTATCGATTATTTATGAGGTATACTGATGAGGAGTAATTGGGAAAGAAAATAGTATTTCCTGTATTATGTTAATGAAGCACAACATCATGGATAAAGCATGTAATCCCTATGAGTTTAGAAAAAAAATTCTTTTCTCCTGGAGTATGAGGTGAAAAAATAGGAAAGTGAATTAAAAATTGGCAACTAACTTGAGGAATAGGGTAATATTATTTCCCCATATATTTTTTTGCTAGCGTTTTTTTTTGTGTGCATGCCTCTAAACCAGCCTGATCTACCAAGCTGTTAAAAACCCAAGAACATGTCCACCCACAACTTCAAGAATTATGTTGTCATTGTGTTACTAAGACCCCTAATTTTATCTTACTTCAGTATATTATTTGGTGAGACCAGTGGGAGGCAGCTTTAGAGCAGATATACACAGACATGCTTCACAGAAGGTGTTTTGGCACAGCATGGGGCTAAACCTGTGGGACTCCTTGAGGCAGGATGCTATGGCTTCTGTAAGGTTATGTGGGCTCCGGATTACTGGACAACCTCATGGAGGAAAAATATCTGCCAACTGCATAGAACACTATTCTCTGACCTGATGGAGCCATTTTTGTGTTATATAGTCATTGTATAAAATCTTAAAGGTAGTAGTACATGGTTTCACAGCCCAGAGCAAAGGCTGTGAAATATTAGCGTAAATGATCTGAGATGCAGTGTGATAAAGAGAAACCAGTCCTGGCTTCTCTGAATTTCTTTGTTTTTACAGAGGGCTGATCGCTGTTATTTGGCATCACTGTACATGAGACTTTGAGTGAGTTGTGAGTGCAAATTCACAAACCACTTCAGGAGATGTTTTTAATCAGCTGATTCATATGAACTTTCATAAAATCTGCCATAATACATTAAATACTAGCCTCAGAGTGGGCAGCTTCTAGGACTCTGCACTGCTTACATGTGGTCTGCATGTGATCCACTGTGTCAGGAAACGAGAGAATACGGATTACCTAAACTCCTTTAGACAAATGGATAAAGTTTTGAAAGGTTGTGCTAAGAACAATGTAAATCAGAACACACCCATGTTTTGGAGCCTCATATGGCCTTTTTACTCGGTTCAGGGCATCGAAGAACACTGCAGCACTGGTACTGTTGTCCCCGGTGTTTGACTGCATGTGTAACAGCACAAGTGTAACACCTATTCTTAGGGACTCTGGGTCCAATGATTAGGCCAGAGTGCTGCTATACTTTAGCTATTCTTACTTGTTCATTAGAGAATGTGAATAATTTAATATATCTGAGCCTAATCTTGAGCCCCTTCTACCTTGTTTGGACACTAGGCAGTCCTAGCATATAGAAAGCAATGAAGGCTGTAATTTTCATCATCCTTTGGGGTGAATTAAGGTGCCATTCCCATTTTTTAAAAACTAAAAACGCTTGAGGAACAGAAAATGGCTTTGGGTAATTTACTGCTGGACATATGCACTCAAACCACCACAGCTGAGCGTGCCAGACCATTGCTTCAGTGCTAAGCATTTGAAAATGCTTTAAGGTCCCACTGCTTGGGACCTTATCCTACCATTTTATACCAGCAAGGGCACAAAGACAGAGCATGTGGAGTTGACTAAGATGCTTGACGTGATGACTGTAAATTGTCCACGTTTTGCAGCTGTAGTAAGGAATGGTGATGACAGCTATGTGGTACACATTTACTTTTGTTTTGAAGTCGAATGCCTCTTTCATTCTAGACACACTGCTTTAATCTCCCAAAAACTGTGCTGGCTTTTGCTACAAGCTCAGTAAATACTGCTTTGCTACAATGTGAAGTTCATCTTCAATGTCATGCTGGGAAGAAATGGGAGAAAGCCACTTACTCTTGTGAAATGCATGAAGCCACTTCTTGCGGAAATACAGGGAGTCTGCTCCATAGAAATTACAACACTGCCTTTAAAAATGCACGTTTACATTTGACATATATTACAGAAGCAACCAAGGAAATGTAAAAATATATTTCACATTCTTTCTTTATCCGTTCCCTAGACTTACTTTGTACTTTTGTAGACATGGTAATCAGTGTTTTCCTGTTGTAATTATATAAGACATTAAAACTTAACATTTCTCTGCTTTAAGTAAGACTTTTCACCAACAACGATTTTCTTTTCTGCTTTTTAAAATATAAAATTTGCCAGGAGTAGCAAGGAATTTAAACATATTACAAAGTTGAACATATGGACCACGGAAGAACGAGCTGGTTGTTATAGGATGTGTCACAAAGGAGTTTTCACTGTTCTCCCGTGCAACTGAAACGAAAATACTTGCGTAGAAAAAGTTAACCAATTTCATCACCCTCTGCAATAAGAGACTAGGAAACTTTGCTGTGTCAGGTCCTGAACTCATTTAGTTGATGTTCTAATAGCAGTCAGATTTTTACTGCTGCTTGGAGTATTAGGCATTTCTGAGATCTCTCATACAAAACAGCTGATTTTCCTACCTGGTGTGGAAAGTCAAAGAGGTTCTTAATCTGTTGGGGAAAAAAATCCCCAACAGCCTAGCGTATGGAAATTACTAAATTTGTGGAGAACAGTAACTGAAGTCAGAACTTTGTGCAAAACTTAGCTCAGTCATTCTACTATACATGACAGTTAAAAACATACTACGTCAAAGGCAAAGAATAACTTCCATTGAGGCATGTACCAATCCATGCATGTAGACATAAGTAAGTGATGTAATTTACTATTGCTAATGAATATCTCCATTGATATTATTTAGCAGAATAATCTTTCTGTCTTTTTTTATTTTTGAAGTGTTACATATGCTTTTTCAGATAAACTAAAAGCTTTCACTTTGGGACATAACTTGGGACATAATTTGGGACATAATCTGCTAATAGCATTAAAGTCATATTTCAAAAAGGTAGTGATTTTTGCACAGTAGCCTAGAAGTTTATGAGCAAACTATAATGACTATTCTGATTGTAATTAAAAGCCCTTCCAAATGGGTCAACACACCTAAGCGCTATCTGCAATCATTTAGATTTTAACATCATGGTTATTACTTATTATCAGGCTGCACAATGAGATATTGATTACTTTTAACCTTTAGATGTAAGAATTCAGGAAAAGCCTAGGTAGTAGCACAGCCTACCTTTCCTGTCTGGTAAATTTACAGCCTTTAGTGGAATTCTAATGATTCCTATTGGCAAGGCAAATCTGAAATTAGTTTATTCTCCTGGCTCATACAGAAATGATGACATATCTAAAAATACTGCATGCATAGCAGATAAGTAGTTACTACCTACAAGGGGCTCAATCCTGCAGTGTGCTGAGAGCTTCCTCCAAAGTGATGATCATCATCTTCTCCCACTGACTGTTTTAGCAGCTCCATGCAGGCACTGACAGATTACCAGACAGACAGAAGGCATCCTGGACTGTGCAGAATATGCAGCGTAGGAGCAAAAATCTTCACGTTTTCTAGTTTATAACCAATCCCCTAAGCATAGTGTCCAAATATATCACTCTACAGGCTGTTAATCTTTTAATAAGTTTTCTTTATACGGAAAATCTGCTTGAAATAAAGACTGAACTACAATGTGGCTTCAGTAGGTACGCAGGACTTGTTTTAAATAGAACAAAGTAATCCAATTAAACTAATCTGTTTTACAAGTTAAAATGATATGAAGCACATTAATTGATCGTTATAGACTGCTGCTATTTGAGCCCTCTCTGTGTGCAGCATTTGGAACCACTTTGCACATTTGTATCCTCTAACAGCAGAGAACTCAGTCCCCCAGTTCAGGAGAATTATGGGCAAGAGAAACATATAACTGTTATGTGTTAGATTAATTTGCAGAACACTTGGCATTATTATTGCCAAGTAGTCAAATTGTTCCAAGTTGTTCCGGAAGGTTGTTATTAATAGTATGTTTTCTGAGGAAAGTTCTGTCTACTTTTGGAACTGCATTTCTGTTGCCAGGGAAACTCCTTGAAGCACAGCATTCTAGGAGCACACTGCTGCTTTTGTTTGCCAGTATCCTATTCATATCATCTAAGCAAGCACTTTACATACTTCAGCCTCCAGTTTCAAATGTCTAAGTTTTTATGTATTCATATTACCATATTAAATATAGTTTGTGCTTCTTTTTAAACTGGGGGACTCTTGTAAGATTATTTTAACAGTTGCATTAAAGGACAGGAGTTTTTAGTTTGGTTTGGGGGTTTTTTGTGTTTTTTTTTTTCTTTTCACAAGTTTGCAATAAATTAGTTTTAATTTGAATAATAGCTCCATAGGTTATAGCACTAGTCCTTAAGTGTTAATTATCTTTTCACTCTGAAATTAATGTAGTCATTTCCTACTGACTCCTCTACACTATTATTGAAGTGCTGAGGAAAACATGTCATTGAGTTCTGAGCCAGAACTGTTGTTGTGATTAATCCTGGTCACATGGCCAATCTCTGCCAAAAGGAGATCACTGAAAAAAGGTGACAAAGACAGTGATTTCCTGTCAGCAAAGAGTACGACAAGGCTGTCTAGAAGTGATGCAAATGAGGGAAACTTTCACCACGGTTTGTTTGATCCACTCAGGGCCAGAGCACACTGAGCCAGAGCAAAAGGCACAATGGAGCAGCAGCACACCCAGAGGAGAAAACGAACTGCACCTTCCGAGGAGGGATAGCTTCCAGGAGGGAAATACAAACTGCCGGGAGAGTTTTTTCCCCTCAGCTTTTTCTGGAAGGTAGCCTTAGCTTTTGATGTGCATTTTCATGTTATTTAATACCGTGCACCGCTTCCCTTTGATGAATAGTTTAGCAGTTAACCTCTTCAAAAGGCGTGCCAACGGAATGTTTTCAAACTCTTTGCACTACTACCTAAGGGTCTTTTTCCATCTATCATGACCATCATTGCTGAAGAATTACTAGTGCAAGACTTAGGGCTTATGCAGTTTCTATTAAAAACACCATACATCACTTGTAATCAGACAGAAAAATATAATTTCTTTTATTTGATATTTTTAAAAGTTTAGTTAATTTTCTTCTGAACATACTAAATTTTAACGATCATACTGTAGTTATTTAAATGGGGTTTTAATCTAACACAAGTTTTGCAATTAATCTTCTGAGGAAAGTGGAAAGAATTATCATTAACTTTTCTGCCTAGTATACTCATTTCTAATCTCCACAGTTCCAGTAAATACTGATTTGCTTCATTTTTGAACATTCAAGGTACAGAATTACTCAAGTTCCCACTAAAGGGCTAATTAGCAGAGTTTAAATTCTTTGGGTTTGATCCTCCAGTAACAGCATATGAATACAGCTGAAGTCGATGCAAGTTCTGTGTACTTAGAGCTTATGAGATCAGGCTCACATGCAGTAGATTAAAATGAAATAAACATGATACATTTGGCATTAAACTGAGCTATTACAGCAGTACAAAGAAGCGAGAATCCAAAAACATGGAAATGCTCCTTTTAATTTTTTCTTAGTTAATAGATAAAGCATTAGAGGACAAACAAACTGTCAGCAATTCATGCCGTGACTGCCATTTTATCAAACACTAGTTGATTTTCAAAATCATTAGCTAGTTTAAGATTGTAAAGCTGAAATCATTTAGGGCTATGGGGGAACATAGTGAGGAAGAGTAGTCTTCCTTTTTTCTAAATCTTTGCAATAAAATCTAGGAAATCCAGAGAAAGTCATACATACATATAAAGAGTTTAAAAAAAATACTGCTGTGCTGCTCCTGTTATATTAAGGGCAAAATAAAACCTAGTTAAAGAGAGATAATAAGGATGCTAATAAAAAAACTATGAAGCTCCCGGAATATTACAAAACAAAATTAAGCTGAGAGTTGACTTAAATCTATATTAAATCTGAAAATAGAGTACTGGGAAAATAGTCTAACCATGAAAATACATTTTATTTTCCCATATGCAATTTTAGCATTTATATATTACGTTATGCTGCTTTAATGTATGCTTTTCCCTTCCGATTTACCTGTTTTATCATTGCTCCTTCCCATTCATGGACTCCTTAGGGGCAATGATTACTGTTGGTAATAGTGATACCACAGCAGGTTCCCTGGCAGAGGCGGCTTGCTGAGCTGGCTCAGAGGTGCAATTACTTGTCAGCTCAATAACTGAGAAGAAGGATCTGTGGGTTTAGGAGAAGCCACCAAAATGCAGAGAGTGCAATTAACGGGTTCACATTGGAAGCTGTAACTGATAAAGAGTAACTAAAGCAAGACCTGTGCTTTCGTAACACCCATCATTGAGGGATTCTGATAATAACAGCTGCCTGAATTTCTCTCTGCCGATTTCTCTCCCTGCAGACCGGACTGGCTGCGCTCCCTGTGAAGCGCAGGCAGCGCTCCTGCCCCTGAGCTGTGAGCACTAGACCATCCAGGACTCCGTATACGAGCCTCCAAATAAAAAGGGTGTCACTATTGATTAGATGAGAGGTTTACTAGGCTAGTTTTATGAAACTATTAATACTGGTTTTGAGGGCATGATTCATTGTTACACAAATCTCTGCAATTAAGGATGATAAAGACCGAGTGATTTATCTAATCTCTCCTTTGCTAGTGCAGAGTTGTTCCCTCAATTACATTTGCTAACGTTTTCTTTTGTCTACTTTTAAATGTCTGAAATTATGGGGCTTTCAACACTTCTTCAGGAGATGTTTTGGGCGTTGGGGTTTGTTGGGGTTTTTTGAAAGGCTAACAGATCTTAAGTCTATGCATTCAAGCTTTTTACATCACCTGCAAATACTCCTCCTGCTTTACAGACACTCCCTTAGTCATCTCTTAACCAAACTCCACATTCCCAGCTAAGTCTTTCCTTCATTCCTTAACAATTTGCTGGCTGCTTTCACTAGAAGGGTAGATGCAGAGAATATTCACTGCAGGAGGGCAGGCAGCCTGTTTCTACCCTTCTTCAAGAGGTTTTGCAGTGACCAGACAGGTACTTTTGAGATGGGGGGGTCTATTAATTAGCAGATGACCCCCCTGCGGAAACTGCGGCACAAATATGCTGCCTGTGCTTTGGAAGCAGTGCTGGCTTGTCTGCGCTGCACAGGCTACAGACTCAGCTACTCTCTGGCACAAACTTTCTGCTTTCGGAAGTGTCATGTCTGTCATAATGCAGAATTTTGAAATATTAAGAAACTATTACTTCCCACTTTGAATATACAATATTCCTCATTTTGCCGCCATACTGTAACACAAACTAACTCTTAAATTGCTGCCCTCTTTTATTCTTCTCACCATGCATTCTTATCCCAGCCTTACCATCTATAATTATTCTTAATGGTTACATTTGGATATCGGAAAGGGAAGTATCCTAAATAGCACCTAAAATACTTGGGCTGGCTGCTTAAGCTTTGCTCCTTTTCATATTGATGGATGGATTGTTTCCTTAAAATTTGTATTTATTGATTTTTTTAGTCTAGGACTAAAACTAGTGGTTAGATTAGGCATGGTACAAACTGGTCTTACATGGACAGGAACTACCAAACTACCAAAACTACCTTATTTTAGATTCATGAGGAACTTTTTAGCCATATCTGACATTGTTTATTTCTGAGCCTAGCCAAGGCCAGGAGTGTTAAGGTGTGATTAAGTCTGATTAAGTATTTAGAAAGTTAGGAAAAAGACATTAGCAAAAATAAGAAATTATTGTCAAAGGAAGAAATGGAGGCCACTGAATTAAACTCACTTGCAGTGTAAAATAGTTTGGATCTGAACCATATTTCCATTTAAAAACATATTTTAACTCATGTGACAACACTTTCTCACTGGGTATTTTAAATAAAAGGACTAAAATTAGAAAGAATAAAGTACAAGAAGACCATTGAGAAATTAGGATGCCAAAGCAAGAAGAAATAAATTATATTTAAGAAATTATCAAATCATGCAATCACAGAGGAAAGAAAACAACTTCTATTTGACCTTGAGTGTACCATTTATTCGATAAGAAATAAAAAAAGCTAGAGGGTAGCTGTTTCTTGTCATTATACTGTTGCTGATTCTGTGGTTAGTTATTAATTTTATTTTTTATGATTCACAATCTGCTCTTTGAAATATGCCATATGCTCAAAGCAATTCAAGGATGACAACTGTCAGAATTACTCCAATAAAAATTGCCTAAATGAGGAAGATTTACTGCAGCCTGATATTTCTGTCAAAAGCCCCTCCTTTCTTTCCCCCACCACCCCTCAGACCCCCAGACTACAGCTTCTCAGACACACGGTGATTGCCTGAATCAATTTTAGGATCAAATCACACTTTTTGGGGAACTTCTTAAAAGTATTGTCTATCTAAAAGAAGTGATAAAGCTTCTGGGCTAAGGCTGCTATGACAAATAAGAAAAACCATATGCCTCTGTGTGTGTATATATATATATGTATGTGTGGGTGTGTGTATGTATGTTAGAGGAAGACCCTATAATCAATATGCAAGTTCAAAATCATTTTGCTGAAATCACAAACAAGTGTGATGACTTAACATGACAATGTCTGCTTTATGTATAACTAATAAAAATTAAATTGGAAGAGTCCTGTATCCTGGCAGCAGCAAACCAAAATCAAGGCAAATTTCTTTCTTCTCAGATGAGGTCTGAAAGGTGGATAAAAATCCAGCTGAAAGCTCCAATCAAAACACATTTTGTTAAATGCTACCATTTCATTTTTTTCCTTCATTTTGTTTCAGTCTATTTATTAATGCAGTTTCATTTATTTCTATTCATCTTGAAGACAAATCTTTGTCCTTCTATAGAATTACACCAAATAGAATGTGATAAAGGGAACTTTCTTGCAATTATGATGTCGGTGCAGCCTGTCAGCGCACAGGGGATGGAAATGAGGTTGGGGACAGGGAAGGGAATTCTAATAGACACCATGATACATACAATGAACGCAGCGATATCCTGTGAGAGAAAGACTTGTCAAGCTAATCAGATCTTCTATAGCTAGGTAAAGGCAGTAACGGTAGCGCTAACCTTGTAAAGATGCTGCTGCTGCTCCTCTGACATCATCAGGTCATGGCTGTCCATCACGATGGATTCCATGTCAATCAGCCAATCCCAGAGCTCCTGGTATTCTGAATCAAAGTCCAAAAGGCTGTAGATAAGGAACAAAATGTATTATGCATAAATACTGTGTAGTTGTTAAAATCTTGTATTAGAATAATATATTCTTGAAAACTCATGATGTTCCTAGTTATATTTCTAAAGAGACATTCTGTATTTATACAGACTGGATGAAAATGAAAACTGAAATCCAATTTAAGCCAATGCCATGACCTAAATTCAGTGGCTGATGCCAAATCCTGACAACTGTTGGCATACTGCATTTGCTTCAAAAATTTTGAAATAGAAATCCCCCATAGATGGTGTTGTTTAATGGTTTTTAAAGTGCTGATTTTAAATTGAGCAAACTTTGCAACAATCTTCTTGATATAATTCATATAAAAATATTATTTTCATCAAAAAATGACTCAATCCATTCAGCCATCCCTCTGCTGTCTATCTGCCTATCTCTGTAAATATCCTACGTTTATTTTCATGGATGAGTAGCTAGCATTTCAACTTAACACCTTAAGATAGGCTTGAGTGAATATGGTAAGCCAGTGAGAACTAAGGCCAGATACAGTATTAGACAGGTGTTCCCTACAGACATGTAAGAAACAAAGGTAAGGACAGGAAGTCAAAACAATGAATCCTTGAATAGCCAGCAATCATTAAAATTCAAAGGAGGATCACTACGGTTTTCAACAAAATAAATCATTAGAATAAGGAGCTTAAAAGGATTAATGTGATTCTCTATTGAAAGCCTAGTGAATAAGTAAAGCATAGATTCTCCTAAAACACTGTGATACAAGACAGAAGGTACATGCTGAAAAACTGCACATTCGTCAAAAAGATGCCCCTTGAAAAGGGATCTTCAAACTTGCAAAATTGGAACTAACAAAAGCCTTGTCAGTAGTATCAAAAAAAACCATATTGATGAAACAAGAGTGCATGTTCCACTAAAGCTAATTTCTCCAATTATTAGGAACTTTTTTAGCAACCCCATTAAAAAAATTAGCAGTATTTCAACAGAGAAACAATAAACCAAACATGTTTTTAATGCTATTAATACTATTGCAGTTTCAGTTGTTATTAGCTAGAGTACCATATGCATGGTAATTTTGAAAGCTTACAGATAAAGTTGTGACAAGTAGAACTGTCTTTCTGCAAGAAAGCAAGCAAGAGAGAAGAAAGCATTTTCCTTCTGTGGTATTATTTTCAATGAGTTGACAACAAAGGAATTCTTGTATAATGCACAAGTGTTGATTCCTGCTTCTGAAGTAACTCTTTAGTTTAATCCACTGTACTTAGTATGCTTTTACTCAATAATTTATGAGGTATACTTACTTAAAATTGCCTGCTGCCCTGAAAAGGTAAGCAATGATGCTATTATAAAGAAGAGCAAGCATAAAAGGGCAAGTTACTATTGTTGAAATATAATAGTTTCATTTGGAGTTCAGGGCTTTTCTCCTGTTTCAGGAGGTATTTGACTCAGATATAATTTTGAAACTAAAATAAAACTAAACTCAATTTGAATTATATATTTGTACTGATACTGAATCTTTATCCCTTCCTCAGAAAGCAGTATAACCATTCTAAATCTTCAGTATCTACTGGTTCTTTTTTTCCCTTCCATCTTACCCAAATATTATCCAAAGTCATAAAACTGATAGGCAGTTATTAAAACATTTGTTTTATGATAGATTATGTTAGATTTCATGTCCTATAAATTGGTACAAATTCAGTTGGACTTGGATGGTTTGCACCAGTGAAAAATCTAAATTAAGATATGAAGATGATGGGAAACAGAAGATGTGCTGGATCCAAACACCTGCTTTGTGTCTATAGAACCACGTCTTAGTTACAGTCCAAATTGGTCCATTTATTGGTGTAATAGAATGAAACGATCCTTTAAAGATACATAAAAGCACTTTTCCCTGACCTTTATAAAACCCAGATAAGCACTAGGAAACAGCTGAACATTTTGATTTCTAACTAAGTTCTAAACAGGAACTCAAGCCAAAACAGAGTGAGACAAACGGAATTCACTGGAAAAAGCCCAGGAAGGGATGCAAGATGCAATGGGGACTTTTTTACCCCCATAGTTTACATATTGTGTCTATTCTCTTTTTTTTTTTTTTCATTTTCTGCTGTAAAACAAAGTCACCTGGGAGCATTTTTAAGCAAACTGTCTATGGCAGTTATTTGCCTGAGCCTACAAAGCATTATCATTTTTTTAAAAAAAATGTGATTGTAATATTTTTGATTGTTCTAAAATAACTCTGATATTAAAAAGAAAAGAAAAGAAAAAAGCTTTGTTTTTAAAATGTATGCCTTGCATCTAAATGGATGGATCTACTGATTACTATCAAATTACTGTTTGGAAGAGTACATAAGTTACTAAGCTGTTAAAGAGATATTCAGGAAATCCAGCAAGTAGGATCAGTGACAGGTTAAGACTAAAATGTACCTGTCAGTATTTCTATAGTATATCAAATATTTCTTTTTTATTCAGATTCTGTTTTTTCTGGGCTTAGCAGATCTTTATTTTTCATATTGCCACAGGCAGAATTGGGGAAAGCATAACTTCTGAAATACTGATGTGTTACAGATGCAAGAACTATAGAAAAGATTTAATTTTGGTTGATTATCCAAATCCATCAACCACTAAAAAAAATAAATTAGGTCACCTGTTTATTGCAAAAAAATATTCCCCCATTAAAAGTACCCAACTATTGCCAACAAGAATGCTATAATATTAGTTAAAGGGCAGGTAACTACAGCTTCCTTAATGTAGGTTTGTTGGTTAATAAGCTAAAACCATTAGCTACATAATAACTAAAATGACATTAAGAAGTATATTTTATCTTGGTAAACAGGGAATCAGATATGCAGAGTTGCATGTCTAATCCCTTGAACCCTAAACATATTTCTTAAAATGTGGACATCAATTTATTATTTTGAATGAAAATTCATGAGCACCTTTCTCATGAGAAAACCAGCTCGTCTGAGGCATTAATAAATAAAAAGGAATGTGAAGCTATTTCCATCAGCCTTTTTCCCCATGTTTAACGCACACTTCCAGTTTGTATTATTTCTTTGATGGCATAACTCATGGTATTTGGAAGTACTGTAAACACACTGGTATGCCTACCAAAAAAATTCAGCCAGACAAAAAAATTCTTCCAAGTTTCTGGGTCATCATTTTTTGGAACTCCTTTCATAGGTTTTTATTTGGAGGATATAGGTGAAATCAGAGTTCTGACCTTAACAGCTTTAAAATTGCCTTATATTTGGTACATACCTGAAGCCACCTCTAATGCATTTATCTCAAAGCCTCATCCATGAAGGCACAATAATAGGTAATGACAGGATCCCAGGATCTGGCCTTCGTGTTGTGTAAATATCGTATCTATATCTCCCAACGGTACCTGGATAAACTTCTCCCCAGTTTTGAGGGGATGCAATATTTCCAGCCTATTTCCGGCTATACTATTTTGCAGCTGCTCTCAACTACTCTGTTACTTCTTGCTGCCTGGCTAGCTGGTGTTCTCCTGCAGTGGACATCCATTCTCTTCTCTTTCACTTTAGCCATTTCCATGCAGACACATGTAAGCCCGTTCTATTGCTGTTGTAACAGGAGTGTTGTTCTGCAGGAAATCTGTTCTTTACACACCCACTTATATCACCCTATCTGCAGATACTACTTTACCTATCTCAGTTTAGCTACCTGCACAAAGCTACCTCCCAAATATTTTCCCCCGCTATATAAACAATTCCCCATCTACAAAACCTCTTGTTCTCACTCTTCTTTCTCTTAGGTCAGACTTCCACAACAGCTAATGGATAGATACCCTAATTATCCCAGTTATGCAAATGGACCCTTCTCCGTGGAGATCTCAGTCTTTAGCTAGGTCATCCCACTGTGGAATTTCTGTCCACAGTTTTTTTGGTCCACAGTTTTTATGTAGTAGGGAAGTGTATCAACTGTATTTTCAAATAGCTGAAAGGCATTTCCACTGTGTTCAATACAATACCTCAGACTGGTTCAACTGGAAGTTTTCTATCTGAATTCAGCCCACCTTGGTTTCTATAATAGCTAAATACATGGTATTGTATTTGTCTCCTTCAGGTCCTTGGGCCCTTTAAGCTACTGTTGAGCCTTTAAGGTCTGGGATAGCTATAAGGGCCCAGAAATGTGGCCACGACACAGAAAAGGTAGGGAATACTAGTAGGTTACCATTCCCAGTAGTAAGCATGTAATTATGAGTACAGACAAGTACATTTAAGAGCCTATTTGCTTTACATATATGGTAAGTAGAGTTACAAACTGGATTTTTTCATGAGGCTCAAAGTTTTATGTCCCTTATCCTCAATAAAATCAAATGTTTGTTGATGCCTTACTCTCTTACGTCGCCCACAAAATTCCAACCTTAAGTCTTGCTCACATTCAACTGTGGCTGCAAAATTCGTAGCTGTTTCTGAATATGTAGCTCCCAGTGCACCTTTATATACATATACACACCAATTCTGAACAAATTATTTTTATGGTTGGCACTAGCTGCACTGGCGTGTTTGAGAATCTGACAGATTTCTGCATATGTAATCAAGATCTCAGTAATCCTACATAATTAGCCCACATCAACTTTTCTAAAACAGTCATCTTTCCGTATAATAAGAGGGGATGTTTACAAGGTTCATTTATCTTTAGAGTCAATAATTTAATAAAACTGTGTTTCCAAGACCTCGACATTGAGTTAGCAATTGGAAAAGGAAGTTCTGGAAAAAAAGAACTCATGAACACCTTGGTCAATGACTTTCCTTGCATAGGAAACTGTAGCAAAAGTTCTACTGTGTTTACTGGTTACAAGAAAACTTCTATCAGGATGAAGGTGTACCCAAACAATGAACAATAGTTGGCTCATCTGAACTGCTTTTGCCCCACACTATTATGAACTCACAGGTATGTTCTTATGTTCAATTAGGGGAGCTAGCATTTGGGAAGATATGGTTTCCAAGAAAAAGCCTTAAATCAGAACTATAACTTTTCTTGGCTGTGAAAAAGGGACGGGCAGTAAGATTTCATTTTAGCATAGTCCAGTGACTAATTTGTCCAAGATTCTTTGCTCAAACTGTTAAGACAGAGTGCTTTTATATATACACTTACATATATAAAATATGTGTATGTGGGGCTATGCATGTTTACATTTATTAAAAAACACACTGAGAAGACCAAGTCAAGGGAAAACAGTTAAAATTAAAGCTTTCTAGAAAAGTACAAAACTGGGATGTTTGAAATGGCGAATTATAAGCAAATGGCTTCATATCCATATTTTCTAGTCTCTAGTAGAATAAGAATTACAGAGAATTGTCTTGCAGAGGTATAAATACATTATAAAGATGCTTCCTTGGAAGAAGCTAAAAAATCAAAAGATATGAAGCCATTGGAGGGTAAAAGCCTGAAACAAAAGGACACATTACATTTTTTAAAATCAAAATGATGGATTGCTATCAGATAATGTTAAGTGGTCCTATGAACAAACCATGATTTGGATAAATTATCCAGAACCCAATATTTTTTTGCATTCATATATAAATATATATATATATATATATATAATTTTCCCCTGCCTCTTGGCCTAGGAGGAAAAATCCTGGTTAACTAGAAGTAAAAAAAGTATATCATGTAAAAAAAACCCACAGATCAGTGAGAATAAAACAACAAAAAGAATAGTTCCCTACCCATTACTTCCCACTGTGTGAACTTTTGACATATCAGCAAACTCTTCCTTTCGCTTGCTACTAGTGTTGTACTGCTCACTGTACAGCTTTAAGGACATCTGTTCAACAGCATCTCTTTGTGCTTCCAGATAGCATAGCTGAACCTCAGCCTAGAAAAAGAAAGCAAAGAGAAAAAAAACCACAACAGAACTTTAAAAAAAAAATCAGAAAGAATGCATTCAAAACAAGTACTTTTGGACTGCAACAATTTTAACCAAATGATTCACACTATCATTTTTCTCCTTGCATGATAGTAAAAAAGGCCGAACCATTAAGTCAGAGAAAAGTACAGTGTATTCCCAAATGCTAGAACTGAACTATTTAGGTTTCTATCAGAGAATGTGCTATATATTCCATGACATGTATATCCAATCAAATGCTGCATAAAAATGTCTGGACATGAACAAAAGAGATATTAAAATCATGCACTATGACAGAACAGGTAGATACATAAAATCATATTTCTCACAGGCTTCAAGACTGATATGGTTAACATGTTGCCTGTGCTCCCTAATTAATGAAAGCCATATTGCTATAGGTATTTTTGTTTTAAATAGTAGGTGTAAACAAAACCAAGCAAATTGGCATTATTCACATTCTGCTTTCCCGTATCTGGCATCCACTGATTACTCAGCAATTTTAATTGCAAGGAAAAAGGCAATAAGTGAGATGTGCTGTTTTCCATCAGACTCTGTGCCCGGCCAGAAGAATGTTGAATAACATTTGGCATCATAATTTATTGAATAGGCACTTTATTTATTGCAGCTGTGGTGATCAGTTTTATTCTGAGGCTCAGAGAACCAGATGATAAAAGGATGAAATCTGCTGTTTGCCACACTTGCCCCTAGGAACAGGACAAAGAACAGAGGGTAGAGTAAGTTCAAAAGCACTTTAGGACCAATATGTTATTGTTTTCTTTTAATATGCTCCACTGAAACAAAAACGCATTACAAATTCTGATAATGCTTCAAAACCTGCTACTTCTTTGTAACTACATATTCTTATTTCCATTAGGAGGGGAAGGCCTGCTTAACTGTTTGGTGCTATGGTAAGTAAATGCAACAAGCATGGAGGAAATTTTGTATAAGGACTCGCATTTTCTGCTGCAGGAGGCAAGGAAGCGAAGAGTTTGCTTGGCTGCCAACAGCACAACAGAGTTACCAATCTATGGACCAACGGCAGCTGTAAAGAGAAAGCAGTGAAAGGGCAAGAGAGAGGGAAATCTGCAAAAACTGGGAAAAATGCAGGCAAGTGAAGGGAAATAGACATTGCAGAATGTCAGTAGGGAAAGTCTGAAGGAAGGTTGGAATGTCTTTATAAGCTTGTGGTAATAACAGTTACATGTATATTTACTTATGCCTTGCCTTGGTGCAATTTTTGCTGAGTAATAATGTAGCTGATTTGGAAATTCCATTTTCTTTTAAAATTTCTCTTTCAAACATTTACATCTTTCTCAGTTGCTTCTTACAGTGAGATTTGTTATGTGTGGCAGTAAACCCCAATATTTTTTTGAGAAATTAAAAAAAAACAACAACAAAACATATTAGCAAATTCCCAAGGATATAGAAGATAAAAATTCCAAGTAAACCATGCAGGTCTCTTAGTGTGTACATAAATGAAATACAAGGCTTTCATACCTAGTCTAAAATAGTGGAAAATTAAATGACACAGTGTCACCAGTGAAGAAACATTACCTGAATACAACACTAACCAGTTGGGACTGTCCAGTTGGAGTAAAATATTAAGGTCTGAGAGAGCTTAAGACATGCTCTTTCAGAAACTATAATTAAAACTGCTTTTTTATAAGTCAGAAATGACCAAAAGCAGCAAATAAACAAACATCATCACTTTCTCAGATATCATCACCTTCCTGTTCCCCTTCCACTCCCAAGTACATTTTCCTTTAAGCTGATAAAAAATCCCCTTCCATAGTATACAGGGGTTTCTCATCAAGTTTCTTCTTTGGAAGCATTCTTCACCAGTGAGGATAATCTTCCAGCTGAGTAATTTGTATTGTCCACATAAGGGTATGGATTTCTTCTTTTAATTTATTCTTACCAGAAAGCACTTATTGACCAGTTGGTTTTATTTTAGTTATGGTTGACATGACACTTTCAGTCTAAAGCCGTGTTGTGAGTGACCAGCAACTTTCTAAAACAATTACATTATCCATTAAAATCTTCATGATTGTTTTAAGCCTGGAATAGATTAAACAAATAATTTCCTTGATTTTCAGGATGGGTTTGGAAAACAAGATAAGTAATTATTGCTTTTTTCCTATGGGTTTTGGGTGTTTTTTTGGCTCTTGTTGAAATTATGTATACAATCCCCTCCTCCCCCCACCCCACCCAAGAACTCCAAAAGAAGGGAATTTACATGTAGTCAAAACTCTGGAACTGCACACATATGAATTAAAACTCAGCTCTTAACTATATGAACACATGCTATTTCCCAAAGAGCACAACTATCCCAGTGCTTGAGATACACATTTTTTGGCATTTTCTAATTTCCCACTCTATAATTTCCTCCATATTTTAAAATAAGAAACAAGAAAATTAAAGAAAGCAGCTTGTCACAGGTCTTTCGTTCACTGTTCACTTGCAAAAATATTTGTAAACAGGAAAATCATTAATGTATACGGAAAATGGGAGAAGAAAATGGGGAGATGAAATAGAATAGTGAGGGGAACAGAAAAACAGGATGAAAAAAGTATGAAGAGGGATGAGTAAGAAACCACTATTTCTTCCTCACAGGTATAAGGCCCTCTTGTACTGAGATTATGAACTCCATCAACATCATACTCTACAATTCTTGAATACAAGCAATTGTGTCCCAGTTCTTGTGCCTCAGAAGTATGATCCCACTATAAAACAACTATTTTTGTTTTTAAACCCAATTTCTTCTTCAACGATTGTAAATACTTACAGCAACTCAAATTCAGCCAGCACAGAGTTTCAGATGGATCTCTCTGATTTCTTTTCTGTATGAATTCAACTATCTCCCTGCTGTACTTAAGCACTTTTTGTCCCTGTTCCACTGATACCAACTGCAAATCCAAAGAGTCTTTGAAGACCTCGAGTAGGTATTGATCAGTTTAAGTCTCAAAAACCTACATTCTGCGGAAGCTGAACTAACAGGCACAAAGCACAATCTAGAAAATAGTACACAGCACAGATATGCAATAAATCTACTCCAGTTTATTTTCAAGTTAAAATCTTTAGTGATAATGAAGGACTAGTTTTGAAGTATTCTGGCAGAATAAAGTAGCAACTTTATTAATTGCTAATCAAATTTAGAAAAGTGACTTGCTTTACCTTCTAGCTTATTTTAAGTGTGCATTTTCAGATTGCCCTACATATGCTTTCTTGTTACTTAACACAGCTATAAGAACTTAATCTCTATTGCAAACACACCTCTATGAACATGAATATCTAGCAAATCCCGAGAATGTCTACTGAGATATGCATCATCCCAAATCTATGTAATAGAAACTGGGCGGGAGGCAATCATTCATTTACTCTTAGTGCCCCATCTTAGAAGTGGAATTGAGTTTCTTCTTTTTTTCAGAGGATGTAGCAAGTCAGATCCTGAAAAACTGGCCATGGAAAAAAAACGCCAAGGAATGATACTCAGCAGTTGTTTTCCACTTCACGGCCCTCTTCTAATTGACATTTTTTTCAGTAAAACCACAATAAATATGCTGGTGATGGTCTGGTAACACACTTGTAGAGATTCTCTAACAGTCACTGTCCTACCAGGATGGAATGAGTTTACAATATTCTGTTGTAAATTAAACAGATATTTCCAATAACCAAATGACAAAATGCTCTCATTTTCCTGACCCTGGAGGATCCACTATCTAAACAAGACTATGAAAAAAACAGTAGTCTTTGGGGAAAAACAGGGAAAAAAATCTATACTAGTGTCAAATATTCAGTTCTAGTGATCGATTAATTATGGTAAATATTTTCAAGGCTATTGTCAGAAAGCTCATTTTCTAAAAAGCAAGACCTTAGAAATAAACCGAGGGAGCCTGGGGTGCAGAATCTGTTCCTTAAGACTGGCTTTGCATGACAACATAGAATGTCCTTTACTATACAGATCGCTATATAACATGAAGGGGTAATCAGTGACAATACAAATCAATGAAAATACATTGTATTTCTTGTTAGACCTAATGTTAGAATGACCTTATTCTGAAGTGGAGAAAGACAAGACAAGGGATAATGGCTGTTACTGTGGGAGGAAGGAGATTGAAAGGTTATATTGTATACAGTGTTAAATGAGAGACTCAGAATTTACACCGATGTAAACTGGAGATGAGAACTCAGAGCTAGTGTTATTCTGCTGCATTTTTTTTTATATATTGGAATGTACTTGAATAATATCACTGAATTGGTGTTTGTCA
>JANZLQ010000032.1:6988874-7057943 GCA_026212715.1 Elanus axillaris
TTTCCAGCACAAATCCAAAACATAGCCCCCATACTAGCTACTATGAAGAAAATTAACTCTATCCCAGCCAAAACCAGCGCAGTGTTGAAAGTATTTTCAGATAGTGTTTCCTAGGGAGCACAAGTCTTTTGTTAAGACCTATGTTACTGTAAGCAAACAATTCTGTGTTTTAAATATACAAATTATAATACATTCAGTTGAATGGGAATTATGAAAGTATCCTATCTTGCATTATCCTTTCTCTGCATTGCTATAGAAAAGCTATACCACTGCCACACTAGACTGTAATTACTATAGAATTACATATGAAATACAGACATAGTTCAGTTCTACTGCCATTATCTGAACTTAAGCTGGATAAAAACATTGTCTCTTAAAGTAAAGCACAAATTCCACTTTCCACCAAACAAGGAGGTGGTCAGATGGCATTATGCAGCATGTAGACTTAGAAGGTTCATCTATATGTATGTATATTTTATAGAAGTGCAAACTCAGCTGCACTATTGTGAAAGGATGCACATCCCAGCTTGGCACTCTTTATATCTTTGTAATTGGTGAATTTATTGAGAGACAAAATTGGAGTAATTCCTTACCAGAATTAAGTTGATCACTGTCGCATTTATGTGGTGCCATATCTGTGCCTTCAAGCATTTTTTGTTGTCTTCTCTTCACAATATTCTGTCTATTTCTCCACATTATAAAGTTGTGGAGAAAGCTTTATTACAGGACATGAAACAGACTCTGGCTTTGTCACAGATGCAGCTACTGAATAAAACTATGTTGAGGAGTACACAGCTCAAAATATCTTCCATGGAGATGCAGCTTACAGAAAGAGTTCTTTGGCAGGCAAGAGTTTGACCAAAGACTCTATACAGACAGACTTGATCCTCCGCTGCTCCATCCCCACAGCCAGCCAACAAGTCTGTTGCTGAAACATTTAGGGTAGAAGCAGTACTTCCAAGAAGTCACCCCAGCATTTAAAATGGCGTTATATAACAGAATCATAGGATCACTTAGGTTGGAAAAGACCTTTAAGGTCATCAAGTCCACCACTTGGCAATGCTAGGCTTTTTGGACTTCAGGTGAGTCCTTAGAAGTACTGCTTCTACCCTAAGTGTAGGCATTTGGTTTTGTTGTCGAAGCAGGATGGTAACTCTTCTGTTGTTTTTTTCTTTTCTCTTCCCCCCCCCTCCCTCTGCATAATAAAAAACAGGGACATTGCTGCAGTTGACATCTTTCTTAGTCTGTTACCCTTCCTGCTTTATGGCTCTCCTGCCTCTTCCATCCTTCATCTTGCACACTCTCTTTGGGAGTGAATCAGATTAAAAAAATAATCCTATATCATAAAATGTGTTTACTGAGAATTGAACATTTGATAGTCCTATTACAAAGGACACACTGTGTTTTGATCATGCAGGAAATTAATTCTGTTAATCAGGGCACGCTTGTTACCAGTTAAAATCTTAGCAAAGTGGTTTTATCATCATAAATCTCAGAAATGCTTTTATAGTAGTAATAACTTTATCACTTTGTTTTTCAGTGTACTAAAACCATCACAACAATGTGAAACCTCCACATAGAATGAGCAAAATTACAAGGCAACAACATTCTTACTTATCAAGGTACTTAAACTCTACAATGAGTTTAAGTAACAGCAGTAACAGCACAGTGAATTTTAAGCCTGTCCACAGGAGCCATAAAAAGAAATTTTAGTTGGAGTAGGGCTGTGTTATAGTAAGCAGAACTTCAGGCAGTTCCAAGGGCCATCAGAAATAATGGGGGGCAACACCTTTTTGCAGGGTTCCCTGGGCTTTCAGAAATACTTTTTTTTTTTTTTGCTGTTTTGTTATAAGATTAGGAACATGACTTGTGACTTCAAGACTGTGGAGTACAAATGCAATCAGTAGCATGGCCTCAGCAGTATTTTCTGACCAAATCCATGGAGGTGTCCTGATCATGCTGTTAATTTAAAATCCAGACCTCTGGTGTCTAGTTCCTGACTGTACCCCTGCCTTGGTTCTCTTCAGTGTAACACTAAATACAACACAGGAGCGTGGCATGCTCTGTGCATCAAACAGATCTCAGCTATGTACCCAGAGAAGTTCCCTGTATCACAAATACCAAAAAAGCATTGAAGAGAAGTATGAAAGGATTAACCTCTCCAGAGACTTCCAAGACTGTGGATAGTTTCTGACAAGAGCATCCCAAAATTGCAAAGTGAAAAAAAGTCCTTGTAATAGTGGGAATTCAACAATGGCCAGTATTTTTGCTACTTTTCTCATCTTCCAGGTCTGCATCTCCAACCTGTAGAACAAGAGAGTGACAAGCAGGATGCAAAAAAGGGTTTGTAACAATCAGGGGCCAGGTGGGGAACAGGCTTGCTCTGACAACAGAAAGGGCTGTGATGACAGAACAGCACTTGCTAAAACCAGGCAGAATACACAAATTAACAAGGATGCAGATCCAGCCGAACCCATCAGCATAACAGTTAGAGTGCATTTCATCAGAACTGCCGCATGCCTTCCAGCTCTTTCAGTGACACCTATTCCCTTGCCAAAACCAAGGACTGTAAGCCCAAACACTCCCATTCTTACGAACTCAGAAGAATCTGTCCTACTAAAGTAGCAATTCATCAACACAACCTTTTATCTTGGTTTCTTTCCTGTCTGGCAAAGAAAAAAATTCGTTATAGCAGGTCAGAACATGGATATGTTGTACTTAAACACAAGGTAGAATACCTTTCTGGGCCAGCCTCAAGATCCCCAAGTAGTCAAGAAGAAGAAAGACTAGTCAGACACAGAAAGTCTTTCCTCAATGCGCAAAAATTGTAAACTTAATCTTACTTAATTAAAACATCCATTATTTGCACAGTTCTGATCGTTCCTCCATTCCCTCTGTTTGCACTTTTAGAGCAATGAAGTGGCTTAAACAGAGATTGTTAAAGAGTCTGCCTATCATCCAAAGCACTGATATTTCTAAAAGTCATGCTCCTCTAAAAGGCTTGTGTACCAAACCACATGGACAGGCAACACACCTAACTCAGGCTGTAGGGCTGGGTATTCAAAACGGCCATGACCTTAAGGTTAAAGTTACCAATGTTCAGAATTCAGGACAGCACATGTGTGCAAGAGAAATTCCAGAGTGATGGTGCATATTCCTCCGCCCCTAACTCTAAAGCAGATTGACACGTACATTTCTATTTAAAAATAACGAGGGAAGGTAGGTCTTCCAAAACCAATACCTCCTAGGGAAAACTACCCAACACATACCAAGAAGGCATGACTGAACTAATATAAAAATGTTATGGCCTTTTTCCTAGAAATTTTGCTCAGAGAACTAGTTTGTGCATATTTTGGAGAAATCTCTTTTCTCACTGCTGGGAGCTGTACTGTCTTACAGTGAAATGAAACCTGATGACTTATTTGTAGAAAGTGGCTTCCAAGTTACCTGAATTTATTATGATGAAAAATCTGATTTGGAAGTAAGTATAAGGTAATTACTTACTTCTTTAAACTTGCAATGTATGAATCTGAAGTTACTTTGGTAATACATATAGACAGCTAATTAATTTTATCATACTGTAATAGTATTCCTGTTTTATATTTTGGTATCTTTTAATGAGCAGAGATTTTTGTATAATTCTGTTACTTATGCTGAAAGAAACATACACAAAATGTAGAAATGACTAGTAAGATGATGTGATACTACAGAAAAAATGTGAAATCTTTTTTCTGTAGTACTACATCATTTTGGTGCATGTTACATAGTAATTATTTTAAATATGGCATAAAGAGTTTGATTTTTTTTCCAAGTAGCTCCATTTTAAACTTCTATATGCTTGAGAAATGTGTCATATTTATTAACCTAATCATTACAAATATGTATATATATAACAACTAGTTCCACAATTTCCTATATGTACCCACTCACAGAATTGCAGTAGTTTTGGGCTAAAGACTCCTTTTGATTCAGTATTTTGAGTCAAATATTTTGAGAGGCTCAGTAGTATCAAACATTTTCAAGTCTAAACTCCTACACGAAGGGTACCTCAAAGATACTCATGGAAGGCTTATTTGACTCGATCTGAAATTGAAGTAGATCCTTCCCATGTCTAGATAGTCTATTTGATGTTATATTACCCCTAGAGATGGGAATGTTTTCATACTATAAAAATATAAGTGGTTTTGTTTGTTTTTTAAATTAAGATCATCTTTTCTCCTCTTACTGGGAAAATTTTTTTTCAACAACTTTTTAGATATTTAACTATTAATGACATAAAAGTGTCCAGATGTGAACATAGGACTCTGTCTCCACTAAAAGATTAAATAAGAATAGGCAGACTATGAAGCAGGATAAAAACTACATGTTAACTTAATGAATTTATTTAATAACAGCAAGGAAATGTAGATTAAGTATTTTTCTCTGTACATTATTTTTCCTATCCATATATATGTGAGATATATATATGGGTTTTGAGGAAAATTAGAAAGAGCAAATTCAAAAAAGGATTTTCAGGAAATGTTAAAAAATATTTGTAGTAAAATATTAGTAATTATTGTAGCAACAGCAAAACATACACCTGAATATGTTGATTTGTACAACTGCCTTGCTGTGTATAAAAAGCAGGCACAGATTGCTGCTCCTTTGAGTTTATTTATGATCCTCAGATGAGGACCCTCTTGAAGCACCTGACACCTACTGAGGTAGAGGAAACTGTAAAAAGATAACTGTTTTAAACATAAAATATTTGTATTGCTGAGAGGTCAGCTTTGCCGCTGCTGACTTCATTGCAATTTGCATACTATTAAAGCATTACCCATAATGTTTGTAAAATTTAATTTTAAAGCTATGCTGTTAAAGATGTTTGCTGAATTGTAAGCACCTAGGACATTTGGGAAATTTGTTAACACTTTGATAATATTTCTGCCTCACTTTGCTTTTTATTTACCCCCCCCATACTTACTATTCTCTTTTTCCATTTTATGACAATGAATCTCATTTTAATGCAAGATGAGATACTTAAAAAAACCCAAGTATACTGCAACAGTACAGTAATGGAGATAACTTCCCCTTTTATTCTCTATATATTTAAGTTTGTTAAAAATGTCACTAAATTATTTACTTTTTGCTGGTGGCTGAGATCCAATTATACTCCTATAGACTAGAGGTGATGGTTATGATTTTCTACTTCACTCTAATACAGTCTTTCTCATTAAATCTCACAGCTCGGTAATCACAGTCATCACATTTGTGTTTCAGTGCTGCATTCATGCTCACATTCTCTTCCTCTGGATTTCCACCCTCCTTCCCCCACCCCCTCCCCCAAGATCTTTATTTACTCCCTGGCAGAAACTGCAAAATTAAAGATGTATAATGTGCAGGTACAATATTTGCTTCCTTTGCTCTGCCAGACTGGCACTTCACTCTAAAATACACTTTGGGAAGAACTGATATTAACTGGGTTACTATTGTATGTGAACTACCGTTCCCCTGTGAAGTACTATAAAAAAGTTGTCCTTAGATGATAATGGAAAGGATGGAGTAAAGCAGGAACAACAAGAATTACTTTACATATTAATAACAACAATTTAGTTATCAAAACAGTACAGAACAAGCATGCCTTTATACTGTGTTTTAAAAAATTTAGCTTCCTAGGGTTCTAATAGTCTTTTCCTATGGTTCAGGAATGCACAGTAGCACTCAGCCCAGTGCCTGTATCATTATTTCAAAGAGAATCATTCAAACCGACATCCACCCTGTCAAGAATCTTGACTTTGAGCTGCTAATGCAGAATAAAAATCAATATAAATTTTGATCATTTGATGAATATTTACTTCTTTCTTTGGAGCCTGGGGATTTAGAATTGAAAACTGCTGAATCAAGTAATTTTATTTTTTTGTGTTTGTGCCAACACCAATTTACTACCCTCCTGAAAGTTCCTGAACAAGATGTCTCATGTGGCATACATGTTGGTTTTTCCTGTCAATCATAACTGTGTGCCAGTAGGGAACCATAAACATTTTCCTTTCATACTCTTAGTTCTCCAAAAAGGAGTATTTTGATTACTTCCCTGGAAAAGGTAAACTTGTCTTATTTAGACATGCTGTAGAATGCCTATGTCTATTTTTCTAGGACTGCTGTGGTACCAAAATTGATACTATCTATTAAACATTTTCTTTTCAATAGGAGTTGCTTCATATGAAGAAACAGTTTACAATCACTGCAAAAAAAGCTTAGTGACACAAAACAGATAAAGATCTATATTGACATTATCAGTTCCCCTAGGTATTTTCTGAAAAACTGCATGAAAATTCTGACCAGTATAATTTGCACCAAATGTTTGTGAAAATGAAGATAGCAGGAGATAAATAGATCCCACAAGCGAGCAATTAAGATGCAACTCCAGTTTGCATTTCATCTTAAAAAGAAATGTACCTTCAATCTTAATAAAGTGAGCTTCTAAAAAACGTATATGTAAAGCTCCTATGTTTCCATAGTGATCTGGGGGGTGTGGGGGGCAGAGGGAAAAGGAAAAATGATGCTTCTAAATTTGAAAAAAACCTAGATTAGTTTAACAAGAACTGTAAATGCAAGCAATTTTCATCTTGCAAAATTTTTTTATATATGACTCAGTGGCAGACAGGCTTTATCTTAAGGAGCAATTTTGTTGGTCTCTTATAAATTAAATAAAAGTGGCAGCAGCTGTCTTTCAGAAGGCTGATATAGGCTTGCATAGTCATATGATATTATGTAGACAGATGTTTTAAATAAAATAAAATATTTAGATTGCTAGATACCTTGCTAGATACAAAGGCAATTATAGGATGTCTTTGTTAAATTAAATTTCTCATTCTTCTGAGAAGAAAAAAAGGGAATTGTCCTGGAAACTGTACCAACAGGAAATGATTCTATATCTAAAACAGCTGGAGACTGTAACTAATATAAATGTACTTGAAAATAAAAATGCTGTATGCCTCTAGAGACATGCAGCAACATGCAGTAAAAACAGATGTGATATAAAATTATTTTTAAAATCCTCAGTTTATATATACATATAAAATATTAAGATATGATCCACTCATGTAGAGAGACTGTTCAAGGCTAAGACAAAGTAACAACAATTAAAGCCCTAAACCAAAAGTGACATCTCTTTTCTAACAATAAAAACTTCTTTTTTGCATGAATGCTGCCTTTTCAGAAACATGTTAGACACCTTACTTTGACAAGGATTCTAATGTGATAACACTTTATTGCATTACCAAGACAAAATTTAGTGGAAACCTTTTATCTCGGCACTTTAAGGTAGATTTTGATTCGCATCTATGTTATGTGTGTCAAAGCTCCAGAAATAACTTTAAAAGAAAAACCAATATTCAGCACTCAAATTCTTTAGATAATGTATTTAGAAAAGCTTTCCACAGTGTAAAAGGGAATTTTGCCAGGGTAAAGACTGCACAATTTTGTCTTATGTGAACCCTTTAAAAAATATACCACACATTCTAGCTTATGACTACCTAATGCAACTCAATCTATTTGCTCTTTCCATCTTTGTTGAAAACGCCACAGTATAACAGACTGCTTTCTATGTACTTGGAGTTGTTTTACTCTTCCTGAAGACCTCCGTTACAAACTTGTCATGACTCCATCCCCTGCTGATTTGGCTAAAGCACCTAAGGTCTTCACTTACTCATAAACCAAACATTCCGGGAGGAGTACACATGCCAAAACATAAGAATAAGAAGTGCATAGGTGTGCCTTTTAAATCACCATTGACAAAAATCCATCCAAATTTGCATGGCTGCCTTCTTCCTTGCTCCCTAATAAAATGATACTGTAGAATCACTTGTTCAGGGTGCTTTTTATGTAACATTATTTTGTAATTTGAACAATGAATTAAACATTTTTCTCTCTCTCATATCTAACAAAAACACCCCAGCTAAATAAAACCAAACTAAATATACCCAAGATATTGAAAGTGCTATATTATAGTCCCTATACAGCAAGAGGAGTAAATGGTGTTAAAGATTCCTTTCAGAAAGCTTCAGGTTGGATTGCTTTCATTTTTCCAATAGCCTTAATTGGCTAAGTGCCTTTGGGCCAACTAATACCCAGAGAGACCTAAACTCAGTAATCTTGTAAATACAATGATTTCAACAGATATTCATCAAAGACATGACCATTACACAAGATACTGCCCGTTTGGTGCTGTATTATTTCTCATTTAGAATGTAGTTAAAATTGCCAAATTAATATGAGATTTACTGTTACAGTATTCTGTGCTACCAAGAGTCCAACAAACAGGAGACATTTGGCTATTATTACTTAAGTTTAGACAGGTATATAAATGGATATGAACAAACATTTTAAATTCACAAGGAAAAGGAGCCAGGTCTAAAGCATACCAAGAATAGCAAAATCACTCCTCTCAAGATGCAGAAGTCCAAAGATGACATATGTGTGTAACAAATATTCATGTGACTATACAACTGCATAATTTAATCTTTTTTCTTCAAACAGTATTAGGAAGTATAACTGAGATGACAATAACATATCACAATATCATATGCATACACCTGCTGCATCTTTTTATTTTAACACCTGTCCCAAGAAAACGTGACTTTTCTGCAGCTAAAATAAGATGCATATTGACTCAGGGAATCTGAAGTTCAGGTACTACAAAAAATATCTGTCAAGAAAAAGCTTTAATTAAAAGATGCACATTTCCAGTAACCATAAATAAGACAATACTTTGTGCCCATAGAGTACATGTAAGAAAACATTATACTGTTAAAGGAGTATTACTACATGGGGATTCTGGGCACTCAGACTATTATAGGCCTTAATCTGTTTCCGGAGACAAAAAAAGTGTGAGTTCTAAACCATCTAACGACCTTACAACATGACGTGGGACACAGGCTCCTTAGAAGAGAAAAGAGTAAAAATCACTACACACACTGATTAATCTAGACCCAAGAGAGGTCACAAACTGATAACTCATAAGTCAAGGGTTGCTACAATATTTTAAAACAAATATTTTAAATGCAGTTTGGTAAAAGAGTTTTATTCTAATCTCACAAATTCCTTAAACAGATTGATTGATACTGTGAAGATTTTTTTGCTTTTGTCATAGCATTAATTAAAATGGAAGCATTAAGCCTGAGTGTTACAATAGACTATTACAGCTTTTATTAACAGGCACAGGCAATCTATTATACAGATAGTCAGCACCAACTGTAGTGGGATAGTCTAAGGCTTAAGGACATTTTTAGCAGGAAAATATATGGGTACAGGTGAGAGATCCTGATAATATAGCCACAGGGTAACCTTGCGCTCCAGGTCCTCTTTGCTGAGCATGGTTGAAAACTGAGTCTCTAGTGGTCTGTTTCCACAGAGGCCACATAGGAATTATGTTTGGAGATACTTTTGCATTTCATGTTTGACCAAAATTTGGATCCTACCACAGAACCCTACATCCATTCTTCAACTGTGTGTCCAAACCAACAAAATTTAGCATGCTTTTTTTGGATCTTGGTTTCATTATGACTGAACCATCAATGTCTTATTGGAGTAGGCTCAGATTAAAAGTTCAAGTCTTGGAGCTGTCAGGAATAATTACCATAGAAAGTTGTATGGTAGCAGGACATTACGGTCTTGTTTATGGAGCTTAGGTAGAAATTCCAATCAGCATGATTGCATCTATTTCTAGTGCTTTGTTAATCGCTTCCTGAAGCTGCTCATTAAAAGCTGCTATGTGAACACGTAATGCTGTGGTGGCTGAAACAGAGATTGGGAATACAATCACATCTCTTGGCTTGGCTAAGAAGTACTCTGCAACATTGCACACTTTATCACAAATGCTGCTTTCTCGTTTGATAAAATGCCTTACGACGTCATGGAACAGTGGTCATTTATTTCAGAGGAACAATCTGAATCTTCACCATTAAACGCTGGATGTGAGCAAACATCATTCTATTTTTGTCTCCCTCAACAATGGAATTGCAGTGAGACCCAAGTACAGCAATTTAACATCTCTCTTACAACAGCCACAGAAGTGATGACAGCCCTAGACAATAATCACTTGCCAATACCATAGTACTTACCTACCAACTGTGAAAGCTCTCATAGCCGTAGTCAATAATTGAACCGACCAATTCCACTGTGCTGCATGTGATTGGTGATATTATCCCTTTAAGTGTGTTATTTAAGTTTGCAATGCAGTTAATTGAAACCCTACTAGATGCAAATCAAAAGTTTCAGCCTTAATTGAGATATTTTGAAAATTGAACCCATTGCTTCAGGCAGGTGCTACATGAGATTCCATTAATATAGGTAATTAACATTAGCCTCTGCTTTAATTAACATGCACACTTTAATTAGTAAAGCATTAACCAACATTAAAAAATCTGATCTTCATGCATCACAAAAACTGCAAAGTTATGACTATGTTATTTTTTTCCAAGACTGTAAATCATACAACATATCAATTCTTACTTTCTTTAAATACATCATGATATTTTAAAAAGAGAAATATACATAAAAAATTTACATCTTGTTTAACTGAACATTTGAAATAGTGGGAAAGATTTCTTAAGAATATCTAAAATATGAAGAAAGTTCACATAATACTTTGAAACTCCTGTCTAAACTTTATAAATATGTATATTATATATATGTGTGTGTGTATCTAAATAGTTGCTTTATAAATGAAAATAATTCAGCTGTAATCAGATCCATTGCTCATTGTTAATTCTACAGCAGAGTCCAAGACAGTATTTTCTAGAGCTGGCATTTTAAAAATAAATGTCCTGTCAACAGTACTAACTTTGTTTCCCATCATGCTTGTTTTAATACATAACATTTTAACATCATGCTGCTCCCAGAGTAAGTAAGCCTATGACTGCAAACACATGGTTGCAAACATGAACTGAATGTCTTCTTGAGTTTGCTCAGAGCCTTAAACAACATCCTCAAGAACTAGCCTGTTGCTACAAAACTTTTTGCCCTACTGTGTCACAAAGCCCATTGCTGAGCATCATCACCTCTGGGAGTTCAAGTCACTGGGGAGCTGTAGTGATACAACTGAACTGGTTCAAGATCAGCCTTTCTACCCAGCAGGTCCCATTTACAGTTGTACAAGTTCTATAAGCATGGGAAATTGAGTAAGTGCAGTTGTACTTATGCTTTCAAACCAAATACAGGAATATTTCTTTGATACGGACAAGGTCTTTATGACTGTTTTGTTTTGCATCTGAAGTTAAAATTCTTATTTAGAAGCATATCTAACATAAGGAACCCCATCCAAGTCTGTGAAATTAAATGGTGCAGAGCTCCAGCTTAAAAATCCTTCTTTAAATAAAATTTAACATCAGTATCTTTCAAAATACATTTCCAAACAATGCAAAGATACCTTCATCTTCCTAATCCTTTCCTTCTGTTATGCATTTACCTATATGATCCTGACAGATTTGCTTTAAATATGTTAAGTTCCATTTCTACAACCTCATTATTACCACAAAGAAGATTTCTGATCCACACACTTTATTTCCTGTGTTTCTCAATATGTAGAGGTGGAATGTGTATTAATTATTGTTATACAGTTCTCACAGCAAGATGTTGGATGTGTTGGCTTGAATAATACTGTCAGTTGAAACCTGGATCTGTTTCTACAATTTCTGCACGTTCTGAACCTCCACTACATTTGGCAGTCAAAGGAATGGAAGATGTTAAAGGACTATATACTCTATTCATATTGCATCTAAATATCTGCAGATCTCAAAGACAGCATGTACATGTGCAGAGAAAAGAGTATGTCCTTTCTGAAGCTCCTAGACGTACCACATCAATATCACATCAGGGTTCTCTTTGTTTCTTTTTGTTAAATGGGAAAGAACTTTCATGAAAGAAACATGAAGTCAAAAAAATGCTTTAAAACTGGAAAGATTCACTTAATCAACTTTAAGCACTTTTTCTCCATGGGAGTAAATCCTACATTGTGTTTCATATTTGTAACATACACACACACACACACATCTCTCAAATGTAAGGCTTTCCAGACACTGAATCTACCATGCTTCCAGCTAAAAAAATGCTAGATCCCTTTGGTGCAATTTGCCAGATTTTGTGGGATTCTGCAGGACATTTTGTGGAATTTTGACATTTCACATTTCTGTGGAATTCTCTCCCTGAAATTAAAAGAGCATTACAGCTAAAAGAATACTTTGCTGAGTGCTTTTCATGGCATGCTGTTGAATTCACCATATTTTATATCCTGCAAAACCACAGCTAGACTGAATCCACAAAAAATATTTCTTTTGTCTTATTTACTTGGTTGAATTTAACTACATAATTTCTTCCCATGGGAAGTAACAAAGAAACAAGAATAGAATGTGTAAAGAAAGCACTTAAAAAAATTCTAAGCAGCATCTTGAGAATCAAGGTAGTCTCATCCTGAGGTGGAGAGCCCACAGTGATGATCAAGTCCACACAATGATCAAGGAGCCACAGAAACTCCTGTTCCTCTGTAGAACATGCAATAACTGCAAAAGGCCAGCTCCTCTATAGCCCCATCAGAAAATGATCCTCAGATCACCATTGCAACATAATGAAATAACTGGCTTTACCTATTACTCTTTCACTGTTTCAGAGGAATCCTCCCTATTGTTGAGCAATGGGGGACAACACAAGGATACAATGAGAAACTTCAGTTTTGGTTGCAGTAATCTTCTGCAAATGTAGCTGCGTTTGAGTGACAAAGAGTTTCTGATTCCTTTCACAGCTGGCTGTACTACCTGCATGAGCCTGAAGTTAGGGTGATGGATTTTACAAACACTCTTCATTAGTCCTGACACCACAAAGTTAAAATAGACGTGCTTCCCTTTTAATACCAAACTAAAAGTCGGGAATAACTGGCCCAGAAATTCTACCATATTAAAATCAGTTTTTCATTCATCTGTGCCACCATTTCTGTTTCCTTATGTAAACTTGTTCAGACTCTTATTAAAAATGAATGGTTTAAAGAGTCCTAACATAGTAAAAACACATCATACAATATTATAAATAAACAACTTCCAAATCTGCTAAAACCATCAGTTTTGAAATATGAAAATTGACTTCTCAAACTAGTCAGTGTAGTAGGTATGATGTCCTTCTTCAGTGCAGTGTTTTTCTTCAGTAAACAATTGTGTAAAAGAAGTTTCAGGACTTTCAGTAAAACAAGAATTATGAACATAAAGGGAATTAAGTGCATTGCATTCATGACATTTTGAAAGGTTTCCTCCCCCTGCCCCCCCCCCCCCGAGGTCTTTAAAGTGCTACTGTTCAAAATCTTCTAGCACCTCTAGCAAAATAGGCTAAACCTAGAAAATGAAGGGTGGGTTGTATTCTGTCAAAGTCAGTGGCAATTTTCTTATTATTTCAAGCAAGAAAAACAAGTCATGGCACAAAAAAATTATATAATCTTACAACTTCAAAGATACGGATTCCTGACACCAATATTCTACATATTTTTAAGATAGGGAATGCATACTGTAGTGTAACTATCATGAGATGGGGTTGCAAGCAAAGAAAAGTTTGAAAGTACAGAGGAGTCAATGTTTTTCAGCAGTTACAGGAAAAATTGAATTTTACTGCTCTAAGAATAATGTAGCCCCCTTTTATCATGAGGAAAACAGGACAATCTAGGGTTCGGTTAACATCTTGGGCTGGAACTTGAAATGTCAACCTTTCTTCTCCAATACCACTGCAGGAAGGAAGGGCTGAGGACACCAAATCTCTTTTATTCACTGAGGGAAGTGGATCTTGCCTTCCTGTACTAACTGCCACTCCTTCTACATCAACTTCTTCATTTGCAGCTATATGTCTCCCATGACTTAGACACAAACAACTGCAGACAGCAGGGTCATGGCTACCATATTCAACTGCCTACCTTGCATTGTGCTGAGAGCCATCCCTTAAGCTTTCTGTTCTTTTTCTGACTCTAACAGATGGTCTAATAAAAGATATTAAACTTTGCCTCCCTTGTTTATAGTTCATAACTTGTCCTTACACACTAAAGTTATGAACAGTCTTGCACCATATAGAGTTTGACATGTTCTGAAGCACTACTTTAAACACACCTGGATCACTTCTGTAATCACTAAAAGCAAAATGTGCATGATACACAGCACCTGATGTCCTTATGTTAAGAACAATTACTTTTCTGAGGCTATGAAAATACATGGCTAACATCTTGTATGAACTGGAATGGTAACTAGTATTTTTGTCTCATGGAGGCTTATGAGTAATTTGGCAGCTATACTTACAAAAGCCACAATGAATATAAGACTGCAACTTTGAAGTTAACTCACTAAACCAATTTTGAAAACTTACATTTTATTTTTCTACGTTTAAAATGCCATAATATAAAAAAACACTGGAACATTAGAAACAGCCACTTTGATAAGCACTGTGTTACATGGCATGTCGTTTACAGAGCCACTATTTTTTTAAAAGATAGTAGAGCAGTGCACCTTAACATGTTCCCGAATATCAGTGTATACTTTTAGTGTGAGCTTATAATTCCAATTAGTATCCATTTCAGTTTGATATAACCTATTTCTAATTACATAAAAATCAACCCTGAACTTAAAATCTTACCATAAAGTAGGAACAGTCACTTAAATGTTGATTTTTTTTCCTGTGCTCGCATGGTTGTCCTGGAATCCTGGAAAGAGTATTTCTTTGTTGGTTTTCCTACTTGCCAATACTGACATTCACTATTTGTGTCTCTGGCAGAACTTTTGTTCAACACTTGATTTGCTGTCCTATTGAGACATTACCAGGAGCATGGGAATTTTGCTTCCGTACTCAGAGACAGAACCCTTTCTGTTTCTCTTTTCCGTCTTACACAACACCAGCCTTAAAAATCCTCTGCAATCAAGTGATATATTTTTCTTCACTACAGATAAAAAATAGAGAGGCTCAATATTTCTCATCAACAAACATATGTACTTGCTACATCTGTGTTTAGTTTGTTTAATTGTTAATAATTTCCTAACAAAGTTAAAGCACAGTACGCTAACTCATTCAAGGAGAAGACCTTCTGCAATAAGTGGAAATACCCCAGGCTTCATTTGTATTTTGCACCTCTTTATACAAAAAATGGCAAAGAAATTATAGAAACTTAGGAGGAACTTTGGAGAAAAATTAAATGTAGGTAAGTTTTGATCATTTATTTCTTCTTGCCAATTGACATACATAATAGAAAATGGTAGAGAATAGGTTAAACAGTCTAAAAGGATTTTAACCTTAAATTTGACAGAAGCTAAATGGCTGTGACATTGGGTTCTTCTACTTTATTCCAGCTAGTAATCCACCTTCAAAGTTCCTGTCAGGTAAATGACCTTGTATTTCATTAACTGATAATTAAATGGATTTATTCCACTAACGGTTTTAATTAAAATGCTAGAAATATTGATTACCCCTCTCATCCTTATTCCCCCAGATGAAAAAAAGGTTTTAGGAATGTTTATTTAGAGAAGACAGAGAATTAAATTAGATTGAATCTCTATGAGACCTGAAGACTGGTTCTTTCATTTCTGCTGCTCAAGCAGAAAAAGGTTTCAATTTTTTGATGTTTGATTAATTATTTTGAAATCCATTTATGCTTACCTTGGTGTTTAATTAAAAATGTCATTTTTAGCATAATTTAATTGGCTATCTGTGGAAGACTAACTTCAAACTTATATTTTAAAAATGTTGTGGTTTTTTTTTAATTTGGGGTAAAAGAAACTTTTTACTTATTTGCTTTTGCTGTAAAGGTATCATCTCATGAATGAAGAACTAAGAAGGGCTGGAGCGTAACTGGATTTTCTACATTTGAATATGAGGATACATATGCTTATGAGTTATGCAGCTTTATTTGGCTGTACACTTGAATCCATTACCAGTCATTTAGAATTTCTAATCTAACAAATATGGAGTGTGTGCCTCCAAATATGTTGGATTTATTGTTACTAACATTAACCAAACTCTCTGCAGTGTGTCCAGAAATGCTTTCAGTATGGGCTGGGATCCTTTTGCAAATGATTTAATATACAGTACATACTACTGAAAAAAAGCATTCGGTTCCACTTATAATCAGCAAACAAATACTAGAAAGGAACACTAATTTTAAGTATTAATTGCAAATTTATCTACCTAGTTTTGTGCACATAAACGTGTGAATATTTTACTGTTTTCATACCCTATTGTCTTACATATCCAAAATTTGCTTTCTTCATGAGCCACTAACTCACTGAAGAGCCAACTTTTTTTCTTAAGTATGAAGGAGTTTTAAATCAAACTGGTTTGTATCTTTTCAATAACAAATAAAGATATGTCGTGGTCTTATAAGGAGCGCATTTTGTTACCACTTGCTAGCTCTAAAACATTTGATCTAGAATATTTCATATGGAAAGTGACAGTATCTTGATAATAAAAATGCAAACCCAGTAACTAAAGCCCTAATTCTGTAAAATACGTGCTTAACTTCAAGCACATCATCTGTCCCATCGATGGGCAATAGTATTACTCCCACAGTTATCACTACAAGTTGAGGACTTGCTTAAAGGTTTTGGAGACTCAAGACCTTCACACCTACATATTTGTTCCTTTTGTGTTATTTACTTGCGAACGGAATGCTACACAAATATGGGGTCAAAAACCTAAGAAAAACCTCACTGTTACAGAAAGACTAATTGCAGAGGTTTATGTCATTTTTAGTCTGAAAAAGAAGAAAGCTCTCCTCTGCAGACGGATAAGACACTGGACTCTCAGGCTTGTCAAAAACACATTAATGATCTATTTTATGCAGTCAGTACAATTTATATTTCTCCCCTCTTTCTTCAAGTGGTTAATGAAGAAAAATTTCATAGCCTGATTCACAACCCAATGAATCAATGAAAATATCCTTAATCAAAATATTTGTCTCCAGAACTCCATTTCTTTATAGTTATTTTAAAATGTCATGTGAGTCTGAAATACAGTTAGGTGACAGTGGCTTGTGTACAGTCACGAGTCATTTAAGAATGGGGTGGCTTATAGGTCTCTTCGATGATTTACTGTCTAAAAGTCATCCCTGCCTTTTAACAAATAACTGCAAGAAGCAAGCAAAAAAACCCCCCAAACCAGTTTGTGCATTTGTGAGCTGCAGAAGATTTAATTTGAGGGGCTGAAGAAGATGAATTGCGTAGCATGGTGCCGCCCGTCTGAAGTCAGTGGATGTTCCACTCCCCTGATATGCTCATTGTTACATTTTCAAAGTGCTGCACGTGGTTTTACTCATGCAGCTTTCCATGACATCAGTGTGAGTCCAGTAGCCAGCACACCAAGTCAGGCTCCTTCCCCCAAACACGTGCTCGCTCATGCAGGAACTTTATTCATACAGCACTCTTTCCGAATTCATGGCAGCTACTCCAGCAATTACTCATTTCCACACGTATAGGTTTGCAGGCTAAGGCTGTTACTGCTTTTCACTGTAGCTGCGAAAGGGAATGGTAAAGTTGGACCCACCAACTTTCACAGACTAGGTACTGTTCCAGTGAAGGTAGCAAGGCCTGTCAAATCTGTCGGTCAAGATTCTGCTTCTTTGACATACCCAGTGCCACAATATATTCCTGTTGCCTTTCAGAGAAGGACTAAAGAACTTGGTCATAGCATTTAATTTCTGAGTTACTCTTTTATGGCTGCTTTCATTTTCATTACTGTGAAAGTGGGAAACAGAGTATTACGTTCTTTTAATTTAATTTTCTGCTATTGATTTGCTCAATATTTAACAGGATCATTTTGCCTTATTTGGTTACATTTTCTATTTTATTGTGCAAATTTATTAAATTACAGAAGAACCTTTGACCGTGTGGTGTCTATAAATTAAAAATCTGACACTGATGATCTATTAGGTGTTTTCCTGTCTACTTTTAATGATGATTTCCAAGGAAAATGTGAAATAAAAAAAGTCACTGTATGTTAGTAAGTTGGAGGTCTATGGACAAAAGAGGATTGAAAACATGTGGAAGCTTTTCAACAAAGAGCAAGCACTATTCAAAACTATAGAAATTACAGAAGCAAATCCATGTAAAAATGCTGCCTTTACTATTCCTACCATTGGGAGCAACTGAATTGGTTTGTTTTCAGAGACATGTGAAATAATTTTAAAGATACACATGGCATAGGTTTTACTGCCTTTTTTTCTGAACTTTGAGAAAATAGCCAAGATGAATAACTTTATTTTTAACACTGATATATGACACATTTTAACCTGTCTACATACAAAAGTAGTGCTGTTAACAACTGCAACTTTCTTCAAGTATGCCATGAATCACTGTATTCCTTTTCCCTTTTTTCATGCACCATTGCCACTATCTTACCTTCAGCGGTTTTGCTAGATTTCAATGAAGATGGAACCAGAGGGCACACATTAGAATTTTATATCAGTTCAAGAAGGGGAGAGAAGAAAGACATATGAAGCTAGAATGACATTCATTGAAGGTTCCCTAGGGAAGATAACACATGTTTTTGTCTTTCACCTGCTAGGCATGCTAAATCAGTGCAATGATAAGCTAATTTATGAAATATATTTCATTGAAACCTGGACATCTTTACTGTTGCTAGTTTGGATATTAGCTTTTCAGAAATAAAAGACACCTAATTTAAAAAAATGTTAAAAGACTGGTTTTCTTAGGTAATGCTTACAATATATGTTCACTGGGACTCTGGATTTCAGTGCACAAACATTTCAAAAGCAGTTAGGAATAGGTGAAAGTGAAAATTTACACTCACTGCTCCTTCAAAAAAGGAGTAGCTTGCTTTCAAAAGCAAAAGGTGACTGAACCGTATTTTTAAAAAATGTACTGAAACAAAACCACAAAAAGCTGTAAGAACAGTGAAAGTGTGTCTTAGCAAAACACTGGCTCAGCCACCTTCCATAACAGATTTATAGCAATCAAACACTGAGTAGTTCATCTCTTATCAAGGCAGTATAGGCTGCCTTTTGTTCCTCACAGAGCCCAACACATAGAAGCTGACTCTTCAGGACAGACCTTTAGGCTACCTGTGTTCAGGGATTGCATGCTAGATGTTAAGACTCTTTTATTTCAATTACTGGAAAATGTATTATACTGCTGTTAATGGAACATGATGCTAATGTAAAGCTTTACAATTTACTACACCATCAGAAAGAACACTGGAAAATGTCATGACACTTCTGTTTTTTTTTTTTTTTTTTGTGTGAAGAACAACACCTCAACACTTCATAGTCCTTGCTGAACACACACTCGCAAGGATTTTAGACACTGTCCATAACACAGATGTAGAGACATATAATTCAAAAAACCATGTACTAATGAGGTTAAATTTTATAAAGTAACCTAGCTGTCTTACAGGTAATTGTGTTTAATTTTAACAGTTTCATGATCAGACACAGATGTGAGCATAATATCAAAGAGGATTTAATGCTTACAACAGTTATATCTCATAATTTATTCTATTTATAATTTTGGTGGTGTATTAACGATTATCTTTTTTTTTTAAACAATATTCCAAGCAAAGCTTTTAAATAAAAAAAAATTATCTTGAAATACTGGACACAGAGGTCTTACACACTCTTCTGGCTGTACTACTGGGACTTAAATATTTCTTGTTATGAAAAAAAGAAGCTTGGAGAAATTGGAACATCCAGGAGCTTAACCACCATTGATGAATATAGTTATCTTCACCACCCCCAGAACTGAAGACTGCACTTCCCTAAACCTTTATCTTTAATCTGCCCTTTGACTGCAGTGTTTGTTGGCCCTGATAGAGAAAGGAACTTTAGACTCATGAGCAGCTTCAGCAAGGCCAATGAGGCAACATACATGCTTTAAGTTTTAGTGCATGTTTAAGCATTTGACTGAATTCGTGCCACGGTCTTTTTCTGAGCATTTATGCAAGAGGTAGGGGAAAACGTGTCAGTTAAAGTTACCTGTTCATTGGGGGGGATGAATAAAATCTCTCTTACTCAGTCAAGTTTCCCTGGGTGTTTCCACATCTCTTCTGATGTGCTCTCTACACTGCAACATTTTCTTTTTACTGATAATTCATTTTCAAGCATTCAAGACTTAGTTATAGCTATACTAACTTTTATAAACCAAGCAAGAGCATAATTCTCACCAAGTTTTATTTATTCTTGCTCCATGTTGATTTAATACCTTTTAAAATGGTTGAACTAAATCAGCCTGAATTTCTACCCCCTCAATTCAATTTCCTTTGTGAGAACTTCCCAGAGACTGAATGTCTCTAAATGATATCTTCAATTCCTGCAGTCTGCTGCACATTGATGGACCCTTGTGCACCCAAGTGTAGAAAGCTCCACTGAAATCAGTAGGTATCTGCTCAGGCATAAGTAGTTGCAAGAGGAAGATTTTAACAAACAAAGATAGAGAAGGCTCAAAATGACCAATTTTCAAAGGTGTTTGTAGTGCTCAGGGATTCAACTAGGTAGTTCAGTTCAAAAGTATGTGTACATGCATCCTAATTCCCATTATTTTCTGGGGGACATCAATACCTTATTTGTATAGGTACTTCTAAAAATGCTTTTAGAAGTTTGTAGACCCCTGGGATGTTTGGGCACCAAAGTATCTCAGCAAATGTCTCTTTAACTGAATGGAGCACTACAGTATTTTTTGAAGGATGAAAATAACATGTTCTTTGACTATCTGAATTCCTCTTTTATGCTTGCGAATAACCACAACATATACCTGTAAATACGACAGAAGTAAGTCTTCTGTTAAGGATACTACTATGCCTGCCAGATTTTTTTTGTTACATTACATCTCATTATTTCATGACAATTCATCTTTATAAAAATTACTGTAATGTCAAATGCACAGGATTATGGTATTGCGTCATAATTTGGGAATCATGAGATGGTAACTAAGAACAAACAAAAATTTAAAAAATCTATACAAACAGAAGGAAAAAACAATAGAGATAGTTGGATGCTGAGATCTCCTGCAGTCTTTTGTAGAAGGTGTGGAAAGACTGAACTGCAGAAATGAACTCATTCCAGAATGTAGGACTGCCTGGATTCAGACTGGCAGTTTGGCATTTGCACTGTTGTGAAAAGATAAATAAACCATATTCTTGATTGCCTCCTGTGATTTTAATGAAAGGTACTTTTTCAGCATTTACATGACAGTGGCTCTTGCTACAAATAAACTTTAGCCACTAGCACTTTTTAAAATGTGCACAGATTTATGCACAGAAATTAATAACAGCTTTTTCTGATCTATTTTTTTCAGTGCACAGTGTCAGAATGATAGTGACTCCTTTTGACCTTTAGAAAGAAGGAAGGTCTTTTAAGAAAGCAGATATTCTTCTTCTATAGGGAAACTGTGTAAACATAAGTAATGTGCCTGTGAACTTTTTATGATCAAGATAATAACAAAGGATTTAGCTTCAGTATTCACCACACAAAATAAATCTTTAACAGAGATGACTGTTTTGTGACTTCTTCAGCTGAATACAGTGGTGCTTATGCTAACCATCTCTTCAGTGCTGGCAGCCTTATGAAAACTCTCAGAAAACCTTTCCTGTCATTAGACATTCTCAGCTGGTCTCCAAGTGAAGGAGTATCCAGCCCCTTGTCAAAGAAAATGTCATCATAAGATTATGAGAAAGAGGGGAGTGAAGGTAAAATTAAGTAAATCAGGGAAAATGGAATTCTGAGGAGGATGTGAAAAGTATATTAAAAAAGAAGTGAAGATCAGCATCTTGCTTAGTACACATTTGAATATTCCTACAGGAAAAGAGAATATAAAATTGAACTACTGATCTCATGAGGACCAGACCATTGTCGGGAGGATATTCTCTTTTTCTAAATGGACAGATGGTGTGTAGCTGAAAAAAGAAAGTAATTCCTACTAACTATCAGGAAAAGGTATGGATATGAAATGAACATTACCTTGGGGTCTATATGTACTGAATTTTTCAACTTGGTGAGGCAATAGGAGTGAAATTTAAAATTATCAGCTATAAATTATGATATGGAAGGCTAGGTCCAGGAGCATTTTCCTACCATAGCCCCCAGGACTACATACAGGAAAATGGATAAACTTCAAGGGTGTATTACTTTGAATAACCATGGGTTATTCATACAGTGGCTGAGAGGAAAAGCCCATGCTAATAACAGTCAAGAAGACAACATCCACGTACATAGCTGATATATAGTTGTCCCTATATATCATTTGAACCCTTAAGATTCCTATTCTTTAACTGCTTTTCCTCTTTAATGAGGTAAAAGGAAACTTCAGACCAACAAATAGTGACGAGATCTGGAGAACCTCAAAGGGGAAATCTTTCTGCCAGGAGACAACCTGATATCAGATAATAAGACAAAAACATTCATGCATACAATTATATAGCTGAACCATTACCTAGACATTATGATAAATAGTCTGCTTGTCAGAAGTGGTGCCTCACAGCCCTAGCTATTGCCAAGAAAACCTGTGATACTCGGGCATCGAAGTGTTGATTTAAGTATGCAGTCTTAAACCCTTGGGTTTGACTATTTTTCCTTAAGTGACCTTCCCAAGGTCAGGAAAAATTTTATGCATAACTTTCTGTTGACTTCTTATACCTACTCAATTCAGCACTTTAATACTAGGCTCCCTGCTGTTTAATCTATCTTTTTTTTTCAATATGAAAGTTGTAACTAAAATCCTGAATTTGCCATGACTTATACATGTGCTGAACAGTATGTACCTAAAAGGTGTGGAAAATTAGAGATGCGCAAGACCCAGATCAAGACATACACATGGGACAGAGTTTAAAAACAGAATTCACAGTCCAGACAATGTAGCCAACTTCTCTCTACAAGGCACGGACATAGCTGGATAGTAAGAATGGGATTTCTGACATTCAGTGCACTGAACAGAACATTAGATAAGGAAGCAATAGGAAATTATGAAGAAAGGCCAAATTTCACACCGTCACCTATAAGCCTAAAATAGGTGTCACAGTAATCTGGGATTCAGACTGTAAAATGCCTCCTGAACATACAAAATGCACATAAGATATCGCTATAGTTTAGCTCTACAGGAAAAGTAGATCACTGTTTTCTTAAAAAAATCTGTGGATTGGAACTGCTATGATTAATCTGTTTCTTGATAGCTTGGTAATTAGAGCATTCTCTTGGGAAGTTGGAAATAGAGATTTGATTTCTCATAGTAACTAACTGCTCAGACAGCTAGACTGCATGCAAGGCATTGTCTGCTCTTTCTGCTGAAGCTGGGCAATGAGAATCAGAAATACAAGATTCCTGATTCCAAAGAAGCAAAAAGGAACCTTCCTATCACCCCATGTGAAGGACAATCTTCTGAGTAAATGAAAAGAGAGGAAAGGAGAGCCTGTCTTCCTGGCACTAATACTGGCCCTAACCTAGAGGCTGCTAGTAATTTTTCAGCAAAGAATTATTGGATAAAATATATAAACATATTGTGAACAGAAAGAAAAGCTCAGAATTTCTCCTTTCCAAGAGCAAAAGCGTATTGTTTCTATTATTTCTCCTTCTTTTCTTTATATATTGCTATACATGCTATATATGTGTGTATATTTTAACTGCATTAGCAATTTTGTATGTACACTAATTCTGTGTCAGGCTGTGGTTGTTTTAACAAAAAAAAAACCCAATGAAATAATGAAGACTGCCATCATAATCTGAGTTTTCTGTTGTATTGGCCATTTTCCAATGTATTGTACTACCATTGTGCCTTTACCTTGGGAAATGTACACACAGGTATACTCTATTAGTACAATTTTATGGCTTCATTTATAAAAGTAATATAATTTGTTCTAAAATATAACAGCCTTATAGAATCATAAGGAAAATAAATCTTTCTGAATCAAGGTAAGAATATATTCCTATGTTAATATAATTGGGCTCATTTAACCTTTTTTTAACTATTCGCTTTTACATGTAAACAGGACATAGCTTGTACGTAGCATAACATAACAGTAATTTCCATGATTTTGTACGTAGACATTGTTCCAATTTGTTGCTATTTGCATGATGCATTTAAAAGGAAGATATCTAATTTCAAGGATTTTCTCTTTACATTTTATTAAATAACATCTACACACTATGAGAAAAATAGACAGCTACCAAGGAAGTATCAGTGAAAAAAAATCTTCTATTGCCTGAAATAGGAAGGCAAGAATCACATTAAAATTTGAAACAGAAACAGAACTTTTCCACCAATGTAGATAAAAATCTTTTAGAGATAAAACTGTTTTGAGAAAACTGTGAAAATACAATGCTCCTGAATGCAAGCCTATTATTGAATGCAAGTAGGAAATAACTATAAGACTCAAACAAGGGCATTGCTAAAGTTACAAAATATAGACCCAACCACTGCAGTATATTTTTTCATGTTAATTATGTTCTCTTATCATCAATATATAGCCAAGTATAACAACAAGAACAAAATAGCAATAAAGTTAGTTTGCAAACATGAAAAAAGCAAATAAAATAATACTGATACCTAGTTAATTAGCTTAACAGCCTTTTATCTTGTGGAATAGTTACCCTCTAACAAAAAAGACTATATTAATCATCTCGTGTTCTTCTCTACAAACGATAGTATATTTCCAGAAATCTAATGTTAACCACTTTTTTTCTTAATGATAGAGCTGCATTCTTCAATGGTCAGAGAGCTGAAAACACATTTTTCAGCATAAATACCTTAAAGTGACTACTGTGCCTCTTCACATAAGTAGATGTAATATCTAAGCTCAAGTCAAGATTCTCTAGAATTTCCCAGTAGGGTCTCTCCTTTCCTCCTTAAGATACATGCATCTGGTCTCCAACTTAACTACATAGAACACAGAATCAATGTTTTACTGCTTTATTCTTTCAGGCTTATGATACCACAGTCACACATATACAGAACTATAGTTGCCAGCAAGATGAATAAGCAATGATAAAATCTGCAAAATCATTACTATAACTCTTTCCCAGAATTCCTTAAATTCTTGGGAATTCTTCAAGTGTATTTTTAGCTCTTAAAAAGTGATACATCTTACAGCTGCTGAAAACAGGAAGAGATGAAATACAGATGTAACATCTTCTCAAGCCTATCTTATGTTCAAGCATCTTTCACCATTCACCAACTTCTGCCCCACTGCTCACCTAAAAATCCAGGATCTAGCCTGAGATCAACCAGTATGCTATATTCTTCTGTGGGTTCTCCAGTAAAGGCTTCTTAGCACTATTCAGAGATCTAATCTTCTTGGGACTAATTATTTCTAAATTTTTTTTTCTTTGAATTTATTTTTTTAATATGTCTTGCTCTGGCAAACATGCTTTAAGTGTTATATATCTGTATTTCTATTATTTGCAACATGTGTGAATGGTACTGACTATTTTGGCAACTCCATACACAGCCCATTTGAATACCATTCAACACATGCCTTAACCCTTTTATAAATAATAGAATATGCAAGACACTGAACAGACAAAGAAGTATAATACAATATAATTGTGAGAATATCTCCCTCTAAGAGAATGCAGACTTCTATGAATAAGTAACCTTCTCTGAGGATTGATTAGAACAGATGTTTATGTTTGTACTTATGTAGCTGTTTATAGATGGTTACAAATGAAAACGGATATGTTAAGTTTCTTTTCAAGCATACAACAGGCTGGAGAAAAATGATGACAAGTATCTGGGGCAAGCCCTTTAGGTCTAGAAGAAGGAGGGACTATTCTTTCCCAAGGCCCCATAATCATTTAAAATGATGAGGGTTTTTTTAATGATTTAATATAGTGAGTTGAGCTACATTCCATTAGATATAATTAGACCTAGACAGGAAAGGTAGATCTGAAAAGCTAATGAAATATTATTCAGATTGAATCTAAGATTGTTGATTAGGATAAAGCTAACCCTGATTAGTATAAACAAGATAGGTGTTAGAGACCTTATTTTTCTTTTTCTTTTAATTTCATTTTTATGTTACTCTGAGGAGAGTCATAACTTACCATTTACTTAAAGGAAGTATATCTGGAAATATTTTCTTTATATGTCCTAATAATTCTTACTGTCATGCTCTTATACTTTCAAAGTCTTCATCATTTGACCTCTTCTATACGTGTACTCTCATTTCATTGTATGTATTCCATATGACCCCTAAGACTCACCACAATCCTCCTCCATATGGTAAGTGCTCATTTTGCAATGAGTTGGCACAAGATCAGTGCTCTGCATGAGTCCCACTTAAGCTCCATCATAATGTCTTCAAACAGTTCATAGCTATATAAACCCCTATGTTGAGGGATTAAGTAAGATCTAAGTGATGTATAGATTTTGTGCTGGCCTTTTGCATAGCAGTGGATTTCATCTTCTATCTAGTTCCACTCCCAGCTTTATACTTTCTTCGTACTACTTCTTAATGCTTTCATCAGCTTCCCAAATCCTACATGTCAAGCAATTGCTGAATCCTCATACAAATCTCCCTTTAAACCAATTTCTTTCAAAAAAAAATCACCCTTGGTTCCAGTGTCTAAATACATGATGCTTTTGGGACTTGAAGAGTGCTCAGTCTGAAAAAGCTGGCCACAGAAACAATGAAGAAGTGTTGCTAAACTTTGTATGTGGCCCAAAGTAAACTTTGGTGTTGGTGTTCAAACAGTGAATTAATGATGCCAGCTGCTTTTAGCTTACTACTTTCACTATAGTCTTTCAAAATAGACTTTGAAAGCTTGCAAATGGAATTTGAGAAGTCCAAAACAATGCTAATTTGTGAAAGGTCTTTCAGAAACTCAATGTGTCTAATTTGAATACTTTTATTAGTCATCTTTGCTTGTAAAGAAATGTCATACCTTAATTTAGAAGTATTTATGGAATGTAACAGCTTGAGTTGTATATTAATATTACCTTAGATTTATTATATTCTTCCAAAATGTTTATAAAATTATTATGTCATGCATTATTTCTCAGATGGCAACTAATCTGGCAAATATCCTGCAGGTAATAGCTTCCACTACTAACTTTTAAGAGGGACACCTCATTTGCCTCTAGGCAGATCTGAAACCTGAAAAAACAGAGCTCTTTTTGATAAGTTACTTGGGGTGAAATTTTCTGACCAGAGGAGTAGTAGTAAATTGTCACAGTAATAAATTAAATGATACCAACCCCTTGGATATTGATAAAAATGTATTATATATAGAAAATACATACATACATATACATACTTATAACATTAGCTTAATTTATGCCGTGGTAGAAATACACGAGCAGAGGGCATTAGGTGGGTAGAATCCAGTGATAGACTCAGCTAATTGATAAGTGGGCATTATTTGTGCTTTTGATTATTCTTGCTAATGAATTTTTTGAAAATGGACAGCCTAGAGCACAGCTACTTTTTGTAGTCTGCGTTGCTGCAGGAGCACACAATGGCATAATGGCATTCTATTTCTAGTCAAGGATAGAAGTTACCTTGGATTTATCAGACATAATTTCTATCAATGTTATTTCAGATTACATTTTAATTCATTCCTCTAATCCATCTACAAAAGACTATTAGTCACAACTAATTTACTAATACAGCTCTATTATAGAAAGTGCTTTCTGAAGTAACTCTGATTTTAATTAATCTCTATTGTGTGCTCAGTCCAGATTTTGGAGTGACAGATACACAAATAAAAAAAGACAATGAAATACACAAACACAAATCCTCTCTCTTTCATGCTTATGTTTTAATATGCCAAAACAGAGAATTTTGTATCTTACATACTAACACCTCTGTAATTCTTTTTTCTTCATGGTTACATAGCTTTGCAAGAGATATTCCATTTCTTCCTACATTCATTGAGTCTCTCACAGCAGGGATTTGTGGCAAGGACTAAGGAATTTAAGTTATAGGTGTAATATAAAGATGAAATTCGGGTTTGTGCTAAAGTTGTAACTGTGGTGCAGCTAGAAATCAAGGATATCATGTGCCTATGTGCACATCCAGTGCACTTAGTCATTAATTCCCCAGGTGGCCCAGGAACACCCTGCCTACTGTCTACACAGAGATAATGGGCTGAGTGGAGACAACCGACCAAGTTAAGAGGCAACTGCCTGACTGCCTCACCACCTTCACAACAAAGTGTCTCACTAATTGTTTCAGGAGCTCTCCAGGTGGGACTCTCAGTCCTGGAGATTCCTGCAGGCAGCTCCTGCTGTGCCTAGACCAACTGACAGACACTACTTGTATGCTTCAAAGTGCTGATTAACATCCTGGGTGGACAACCTCGCAGGACCAGAGAACCCCCCAGGCAGTTCCTGCTGCAGAACTGACCAAACTGGGCATGGATAATACATACTTGTAAATAGTCAGTAGAAACTGTCTCTGTAGATGAAGAAGTGCTTATGCAGGACATTCCCTTGTACATAATTAAGGCAATAAAACGATGTTTAGTAACTAATTGCTAATAATTGGTAGCAATGGATCCTTCACATGCTTTATTGGTCACACAGGACCATGGGCCAGCTAATTAGAAGAATTCAGCAGAACAGCACTTTGGGGAGCCTCATATGATCCAGCTGAAGCACCATTGCAGAACCATTGCCCATTGCCACTTGGAAAATGACTGGTCATCTTGTTTGAGAGATTTGATTCCTCATGAAAGTGCTACCCTATGCCAAAAACCAAATGAAAAGGGGGATCGGGTGGCGTGGGTACTGTTGGGTTCTTTTTACCAAGTTTTCAGTGTCTGTGCTACAGATTTCCAGGAAAACGGAAGATTATTTTAGAAACTGAAAGAAAAAACCCACATGCCCAACAGTCCACTTTAAATCATACTTTCATTTTTCTGGTGAATGACCTGTGCTCAGAAAAGCTGTGAGTTATACTTAAAAGAAGACAAACAAAATCAGACCAAAATAGAACAAACCTCTCCATCCATCCCTATTTTGGTTTGAAATAATTTGAGAGCACTTAAACTCTGCAACATGTAATAGATATTTTTCTTTTCTTTTTGGAAACCAGGAAGACAAGAACAGCTAACACATGAAACGAAAGTAAAGATTACATTCAGATGCAAAATTCAAAGTGAATATAAACTTAAAGTTAGCTGCTTTTCCTGATTTTTCCACAATCTGAATATTGATTCAAAGTATATAAACGAGATCTTGTAAAACTAAGACTTCCTTTCAACACTGCCTTTCCCACAGGATCTGCAGAAAGCAGCGTGAGTCCCCTTTTCACGAGCTTCTCTGAGCTCATAAGTTCATTAGAAACATTTTTTTGATGAAAAGTCAGAGGCAGAAGTTTACTGCAAAACCCAGCAAAATCTGCTACTATTGATAAATACAAAAGTGCCAATAGCAGATACTGCCAAAGCCAATAACACTTACTTCTTAAAATGAATTAAATGCAAAATTGTACTGTGCTGAGTAAAGCATGTTGAAAACTTCCCAGCACTACCATTTTTTCAATGTGGTGTTGTTTAACAATAATTTTGTTGTTTTGCAAAAAAGTACTTTACAACAAAATTTTTATAACACTATTTTTGAGTATAAATTATGGTCTAAAACATCTTAGTTTTCATCCTGAAAAACCCTGCTGTTTTTTTCAGTAAGAGTATTTCATGGAAAGAAAAAGAAGATGGGATATTTTCCAATGAGCAATAGTTGTGAGACATTAAGATCCCTCCAGACTGTTCTCTTCTCTCTTTTATGATAACGAGAATATAAAAAAACTAAAAACTTAATTAACTTAAGTTTTTAATTATAGGTATACTTTAATGAACTGACAACTCTGCATGCATGATGAATAAAGAATTATCTTTTTCCCTTTCAGACTTTATCTTGGTTTTGTTTTGGGGTTTTGTTCTGTTGGTTTTTTGGTTTTTTTTTTGTACGATCCACAATCTGAGCAACAAAGTATACAAGGGGATAAATAATTATCTGCTTAATAAGATAAATAGGTTTTTTAAGTACTGTTTTGGATATGTCTTGGCCTGGGATGGGAGAAAACAAGCATATCTTTTCAGGTGGTTTTATCTGAGGGTTACTTTTATCAATTACACAATGTAATGTTAGGCAACGGGGGGGAAAACAGAGAATTTGCCATGTTCCCTATTTATAACTGCACAGCTTCCTATTCAAACAGCTGCAGTCAAGATGAATATTTAAGAAAATAGTGGCAGATAAATGAAGTCAGACCAGTAACTTATGTTATTTTTCTTCCTGAAGTGCCTCCATTTAAATTAATGTCCATTTGGCTATTTTTCAACATCCAACTTCTGAACAGCTTTAGAGGAATTATTTTCATTTTGGAAAACAGCAGTACTACCTACCCATATTCATTCCTTATTTGCAATACTTGTTTTCTGTTCTAAATACAAGATATGTCTTGTGCAGTATCTTTTAAAAAGTCTGTTTTGGAAGTTAATAAAAATGCTCTGGAAAGTAAATATTTTAATCAAATTCAACTCCATTGCCAGGAGAAATTATCAAATTTCAGGGATATTTCCACATACTGCTTTGCTTTTCATTGCCTAACTTGGCAAATATAATTGTGATAGCTTTTATACTTATCTGAAATCGTAGTATAGTGTGGAAAATGTATACCTAACCCTGTTTATTTTTATGTGATGTTTCCCCTTTTAAAGATGATTGCGATTTACTGGACTGGAGTTCTTTTCTGACACCGTTATGATGTCAACATACATCATCTATTTGAGATGGTGTTTTCGAAGTTTAAATGAGCAAAGGAATAGAACTGCACGTGTTTAGAAATTATGTGTTTAAATACTGAACTTTATGTATTTAAGAATATGTTCCTTCAGAAAATATCGTATTAAGAGAGATGCAAAAAGAACTAACTCACTAGTGCTTTGGGAATCAACATCTCTGGAAGCTCTCTGTGCACTTAGTATGGGGACAAGACTTCTAAGATGAATTAACTAATGCTTCAAAACTAATGTGCATAAGTTAAAGTGCATTAATCCCCCATGTGGACACTCATTCAAGACTAAAATGGCCTTAATTTGCTGTAGCTTAATCCTTGTCAAAGGAGCTAGAGCAAGCTATGGTGAGTTCACTTCTGAGTAAGAATATCCATATGGGAGTTTAATGCTCTTTAACTTTTGCACAATAACTTAATTTAGTAAGATTTCCTAGGTGCTCACCATGCAGACCAGCTTTTAGAGGCAAAGGAAATAGTATCACTGCTGACCACTTTGTGTGGGATCTCTTCCACCCACTCCTTGCCTTTGCTAATTGAGAGGGCATAAATGAAGTTCTGCCATGTTTAAGTAGCAACCAATGGACCAAAAACCAAAGCAGACTGGACTTACAAAGTCTACACAGAGAGGAACTGAGAGTAAGGACGTGTGGATTCCAATTTTGCCCTGTTTCTGACCTGCTGTGGGAACTTCTTAACAACACTTCCATATCTTTGCCCCTGATTCCCCAACTATAAAACAGAATCACATCTTTCTTACTTCCTATTGGCTTGTTTCTGGTACACATACTACTAACACAGGTTTCCCACACCATAAATTTTCTCATAGCTTTTACATGTGCCCTGAGTAAAGACTAGAAAAGATAAAATCCAGGCACAGGTGCAAGCCTGCAGTGCAGCTGTAATTTCTACATATGTCTGATCAGCACAATTTAAAAATTCAGTTTACAAATGTAACATGTGATGGCAAGATTAGTTCACAATCCCTACCAATCAAAGTCACAAATTAGAACCAGATACCATGTGACACTAAGCTATTTCAATTACAGTTGAAAATCAATACATGTGGTCATTTGACTTTCCTGACAAAATGTTGCTCCCATAGCACACATGAGCCTAACGGTGCAATTCATATGAGAGTTGTCCAAATGATTCGTGTTTATTCATATAGTCAATGATTTTTAAAGGGTTTTTTTCCATTCTTTTGAGGATAATATCATTAGTGCTCTTATAAGGAAGGAACTCTACTCAAGCTGATTTGCACAAAATTGCCAAAATAAACTGGTCAGCAAGAAAATTATTTTATTTTGCATTGCACACTTTAAAGAGACTGCAATCCTTGAGAAACAGGAAATGTACCATATACCCTGGTACTACCACTGGATGGGCATAAACTCATCTTAGACTCCATATACAGCCTCTACCTCTACCACTCCTCTCGGAAAAGTTCCTGAGAACAGCTCAGTTTTCCCAGGGGAGCTCTGAATTCACTATCAGCTGGCACCAAAACCAAAGGAAATAAGTTTTAAGTCTGCCTTGCCTGTTCACCCCTGCTGTCTTTTCGTAAGTGTAACTTCTCCATATACATCTTCAGTATCATTCATAACTGCATCATTTGGCAGGGTCATTCCCATTCCCCATTGTTTTACCACCTCTGAAAAATAAGAATACTCATGTGTAGTGCACAGTAGCTCTGATCACAGCAAGCTTAGATCTGCCCTCTCCTTTGCTTAGATAGGATAGCCAGGAAAAGATAGTAACCTTATTTCTTGTCCCATTATTTTACTCTGTACTGCTTTAATTCATTATCTTTTTATCATTGCTTTTTCAATTTTTTGTCAGATTCAGCCTGCTTCAGAGACCTCCCTTCTCCACAACTTCTTTACTTCAGCCTACAGAGTCCCAACAGGCAAATGTGAAAGGACTGTAACAATTCAAACAAACATGACTTTGACTCCTAATTTCAGCTACCATGATGCATATATTGCATACATACCCCTCCTATTCTTGTTTTCCTCCATTTCTCCAAATTCCTACTACCAACAACTTTTGTTACCATTTATCATGGTATGTTTCTACAGTCATCTCAATTCTGGCAGCCTCTGAGAACATGCTTAACTCTACTCATGTTGATAGTTCCTTTGTCTTTAATAAGACCATCACATGGATAAATACAGGTGTTAATACTAAATAATGAGGACTTTAAAGTATTTTTGTCTTTATCTGGCCAGTTCTACACCTCCCCAACTATGTATCTTTTTGTCTTCTATTAAGGTCTCCTTAAAAGGAAAACTTTGAGGATCAAACACCTCAAAGATGTTAACTGCAAGTGACATTGGACTTAGTCAACAGAGTAAAAAAAATAAGAACTGATTTATCCTGTATTTTTTTAACATATGTATTAGTATAGAACATAAGGTTAAGCAAAAGATATATTACACACTGAGGAGAATTTAAAGTAGCAACAAAAGGAGTAGGGGAAAAGCATATATCTCCCTGTGTAAACAGTTGTTTACTAGCAAGTTAAATGCAGGAGATCATCCCTAGTACAACCAAGGAATATTTCTGCATAGTTACCAAAGGGAAACAAACTTTGTTCTAATAAAGAGGTTGGCCAGAAAGTCTCCCCTACTGAAAAAGAAAATAGGAGTTTTGAAGAATAAAGTATTAAAACAACCTAGACCCTCTAGAATATCTGAATGGGAGACGCAGAGCATGCACATGGCCCTATCTCCCACTTTGACAAAAGGCAAGTAGCGACCAGGCTGAATGACAGAGAATTTTTGATGTCATTTTAAAGATTAGGTGCATAATTTATTTTATTACTTCATTTATGCCCTCTCTAAATATCTCACCTATTTCATCTCTTTTTAATATTTGTCCTTACATTTTTACTTTAATCTAGCTTAAATGTCATATCAGGTAAGTAGATGAACAACAATACACTCCTGACTGGAGGGGTGGCAGATGACTAAATGTCATCTGCCTTTAGACACTCTTGCAGTGCCTCAGCTTCCAGTCTCATCCTCCACTGTGTCTAAGGGATTACAGAACTGGTCTTACTGTGAAAAACAGCAGCTATGTACAGAGCTGGCACCTAAGGATCAGGGGACATGGAAGTGTCCTCCCATGACTGTTGATATAGTGAAGGCTCTCTTCCACACTGCAGAATATTGGGATAATGTTTGAATCTCAAGGGGCGCAGAGAAGAGAACGTCACTTCTTTTGTTTGTTTGTTTACTGTGGAAGTCATTTATCTTGACTTTCATTTATTATTAGTTTTACACTCAGTTTACAATTTGACAGAACAAGCCCATGCAATGTGAAACAGAATAGCAAACTGATGGTAATCTTCAAATACGTTAAAGCTTGCCACACAGAATAAAGTAACGATTCTCTGTGTCTTCTGGGGATAGGGCAAGAACAACTGTGCATAAACTGCTGTGAGGTAAATTTAGGCAAGACAGTAGGAAAAAGCTTTCAAGTTTGTTAAGCACTGGAATAAATTGTTTTGGATGTTACAGAATACCCACCATTGGCTGTTTTTAAGAAGACAGACAGCAGAAGCAGCTCAGATGTGATTTTTAACTTTTTGTGCATTGGGCAGGGCAGAGAACTACATGACCTCCTATGTCTTTTAGTACTTTGTTCTATGACTATTCTTTGTTCTACGATTTTATGAAAATGTCATATACCTATGAAATAGAACTACAAAGACTTGCACATCACTTATTAGAACCTATCTTCTCTCAGTTACAAGGCTAATACATTAGACCACTGCATCAGGCAGCCCCAGGAAAATACTCTGAAATACTCGGGTAGTTCTTTGCATGGAAATATGCACACACCACTTTACAATTTTTCAAGAGGAGTCAGCATCTCAGCAAATCACATTGTTATGTTGTGTTATGATGCATGATGTTTTTATAACGACGTGACATGTCTAAATGACAAAACCCTGGCTTCCTACCAAAAATGTGAAGCAGTTACTTTTGTTTTTTTCATGGGAAAAAAAGCCATTATCAGTTCATATAGCAAATTTCCCAGCAAGAAAATGGCAGCAGACCAATTTAATATAAAGTATTCCCCAAGTCTGTAATTATGAGAAAACAAAAAAGTTCAAAGGACTAGAAGCAGGAATAGAAGCAGAAGATGCTTTCATAGAACTGGGCATAACTCCATACAATGAAACTATTAGAAATACATAACAAACAGCAAAACTGCAAATTGAACAACATCCTGAAAGTTTTGGAAACATCTGGAACATTTCAAAACCCAGAATATTTTTTCTGTAGTGAGGTCAATTGGCACTAATAGTGTAGTAACTGTGTTTTCCCCACTGCAAAAAAAAACCCTGTTGGATAATAATGCAATAAATAACTACTGTTTAACCTTACTGGTTTTATTCGATGCATTAATATAAAAGCAGCAAAAAAATCTTTTGGATAGCATGTTCTCCTTTGTTATAGATAACTCACCCCGAGATTCTCTTCTCCTTGCTACTGTATAAGACTGCTAGATGTCTTCAAATGTCACAGTTTTTCATAAACACAATATCGCTTTTTGCTCTCAAATTGTACCTTGAAAAGTTGCCATGACAGCATGGAGGATTCTGTTCAGCTTGCAATCCTCTGTATGCTATGCTGTTCCTTTCTTACCAAAGTCTCTTAGCATCTGCCCAGACATGCACTTGGCAATGTGATTAACTCCTATCATGTATCAGCCATTCTTCTTCTCACCATTCCTCTGTGTGAATGAAAGAGTGTTTAGCGTTTTGTTCTGGTAGCATGTTGGTTTTGCTGCTGTTATTCTAAAGCATATTACTATGTCCTCAGGTTAGAAAGGCAAGGACAAAAAATTCTGTTGCAAGAAGACTAGAAGGTGGCATGACATGCAATATTCCTGTGGTCCCCTGAGAGTTCATACCTCTTCTCTAGCCCTCTAGCACTTTAGACTTACTCAGCAGCCTATTCCTGAAATGCCAGAGAAAAATACATAGAAAGATGGAGCAGGAGGGCTACTGATGTATTAGCTCAGCCCTTCCACCTAGCAGCTCATGTTTCAGTTTGCGGGAGCCCCAGCCATACCCCGACTCTGGTTCTCGTAGTGGCTGGAAGAACAACAGTAATACTGTCACTGCTTACTTTCAGCATGAGATTCTCTATACAAGTACTGAACTTAGTATGGAACTATAAACTCAATTCAGAATCAATTCAGTGCTGCTGCCACCCTGCATCATGTTTATAAGACAGATCATTTTAGGCATCAAAGGATTTTTGATTTAACTTAGCAAGTGTTTTGAGATCACATGCACCTGTATATATGAAAAGAAGTTCAAATACCATCTGCATTTGCTATGGGTCAAGCTGGGATTTAGTCCTGAATCAGTCACCCAACCCTAATTCTAACAGAATACCTCTGAATAGTCTTATACTAATAACTGCTCTGTAGAGACTCTTGAAATTATAATATATTAAAGACCCATCAGCCTATCAGAAGAACATGTAATTTTATGTTCATTACTTCTTGGTTCCTGACTACAGAATTTGGATGGTTGCACCTCAATTAAAAGTTGAATCAAAGTTAATATAATTTAAATAAAAACTTCAATAAAAAGTTAAAGTTCTGTTCTTAATAGCATTAATACCCTTTAATGACCGCTACGGTCATTACCACTAGATAACTGACCTTCTTGAACCTCTCTTCACACAGAAACCTTTCTCCCAACACAGTCAATTATTTAGCAGTAATGAGTGCTCTGTAAGAGATTATTGTTTAACCAAGTACCTTGACACTGCTTTTTCCCTGTTATCTCTATTCTTCAACAAATGGTACATTTTTTTCTATTATAGGCTTTTCAGTTCTGAGAATAGAAGGCTGTGGTCTTATTCTTTCCAATGCAGAAGTTCACCATGTAATTGGCAAAGCTTCAGATATAATTAAAATCTTGAAAATTAGGGTGCTATGAAACACTGTTTGTGAGCACCAACTGTGGCCCTGTACAACGGAGCAGTTCTGGGGGCAGGTCTGAGATACCTAGGGAAAATGAGAAACAAAAAAAAGAAATATTGTGGGGGATGAAGAGACACAATTCTCTAACAGCATGTGGACAAAAGGAGGAAAAAGAAAAAATTAATTAAAAAAAGAAAGATTCAGGAGTATAAAGGAAATGAAAGGGAAAAGTGAATGAAAGGACAAATAAAGAAGAGCAAGGAAAGCAGGAGAGACAAATTAAATTTGGGTGAACAGAATTCATTTTCATAAAGACGGAAATCTTTTTGGCAGAGTCCTGGAAGCATTAAATATTAACAGATCTTGTTACTGCAGAAGTGTGAGAATTACTGGTTCAGTGAGCTCAACAAGAGGCTCGAAGACAAAACTCCTGAATTCTAATTCCAGCTGGCCTGATGACTCTCCTTGTAACTGTGGGGCAGGCTTTTCACCCCTCTGCCTCAGTTTCTTTCTCTGCAAAATGTAAAAATCATCTTTTTCCAAAAAGTATTCTGAAGTTTACACATGCTGTGCTTCAAAAATACCAAGCATGGGTAGCTACTAATGCCATTAAGTAAGCCCTCTTCCTCATATCTTCCTTAAAGATGTCAGACAGGTTATTTTGATTTCAAGTTTTTAATATAAGATTCATAAAGCACCTTCCAATTCTAATGCTCAGGTTGAAGTATCTCAAGCATTTTTCACAAATTCAGTTAGAAATAACTTTTTTTTTTCTAACGGAAATCTTGCCTAATCAATTTAAGAGAGCAAGCTTATTCTAATCAGTTTATTTTGAATGTTCTGATCACTGTTTCTTCCTCTTCCTCCTCTACACACAAAGGGAGTGACAGTCAGATTGTGGAACAAAACCTGATGAATCAAGGAGAAATACCAGTGTGCTATACTTAGAAATAAGATAATAAAAGTCAGATATTTAAAATCTGCATGGCACTTATACATTGCTTGCTCTATGAGTGGGTATTCTGGCACAAAATGAAAAAAGGTCCATATAATGCCTTAATCCCATATACGGAAAAGAATGTCCTAAATGAGTCCTTTGCTCATTTAAAAGCAGTAAATATCTTTTAATTCTTGGATTAATTCCCATCTGCTCTCTTTCCTTAGAAAAAGGCCTTGAAAACTGAAAGGGGGAGGGGGAAGTAATACATTTTCCTATTGCCAACACTGCTGCTGTTTAGAAAACAACACAGGAGACATTTCTTCACGTGATTTTTCTACACTAATATCATGCTATCTCCTAACCCCCCAGCTTTTTTCATAGTATATCTGTTGCGTTGAGGTTTACTCTGTAATGGAGCTACTTTACTGAGTAAGGGGACAACAGAAAACAGCAGGGAGAGGGCCTTCAAAGCAAACTGCTTATGACAAACCTCTATCTTAGAGGGGTTAAGCTACATTTTTTTTTCTTAATGAGAAGACTGTAGGAAAGTGTAATATTCTATTCAGTTCTGGAAAATACTACAGGTAGGATTGCTGTATATAGAATCCTGTCAAGTAAACAGTTTACTACACTGGAAGAAAATGGTGCAAGAAGGATTTTTTTTATTATTTGTATAAAATATATTGTTCTTCCAGGCTGTAGTGAAATAGTTTCTATTTAATTGCAGAGAAATCCTAAGAAGGTTACAGCAGTGAAACATTAAAATTCTAAGGGCAACTAATAACATTAAAACTTTATAGCCCCAGATAGAATAATTTAGACAAAAACAACATGAACATATGTTTTGTGTAATAATAACAAACATTTATAGCTGTCAAGAGAGAAAAACACAGGTTTATGCACACCTTAATGGCGTGCATGGGTGAGCATGAGTATATTTAAAACATAATATATTACAAAATTGACAGCAGGCATGACTCTTCTGGGTACTATGTTAAATCAATGAATAAATTACCAAAAGTGTGCTGTGGCTGTTTGGATGTGTAATTGAGCTTAACGTATGTAGTGTTATTTCAAAAGAAACTGTTCAAGGAGTTTCTAGACCAATCCACTATGCATCTTTACTAAGCTGTTTACAAATAACAATAAATGAAACTGTCTCACAGTAGGAAGGAAGTTTAGTTATACGCATTACGTAAATGGGAGAAAATTTAATTTTGATATGTTTTTCAAGAATTAAAACCAAATTGTTATAATATTGCTAGAATTCACTGAATTGGAAATCAACATTTTTCATGTTCAGTTTTCGATTTATTTTAATTAGTTGATATTCTACAAACAAAGGTATTTGTAGCAATACATGTCAGGAATAAGTCCACTGAGACAAAAATGGATGCTTCATACAATATCTATACCAAAGAGTAAGAATCAACGCTCAAATGAATGAACTAGCAAAAACATGAACTTAAATATGTTCTATTTATTTCCTTAAAACATTGCCTGTCCAACAGATAAACAACATATTTTAAAAACATTTTATTAGATTAGAAACCTATGAAAGTAACCTTTAAATGTTATTGTTGTTGACTAGTTGACTAGACAAAAAATAACAGATTTGCAAACTAACCCATTAATTGTCATATTTAGAAAAAAAATAGCTGGGCATATACTTCCATTCCTTGTTTCAGGGCTGTTTCACCTTACTACACCCAGTTTGTAAAACAGAAACTGATCCAATTTTCTTGCACTCCACTTTATATTTTGCCATTCTAGTAGTACTTGGTTATTATACTATGCTCTAAACTCTTGCACCTCAAATCTAAGATAGGAAGGGCAGCCTGTACAAGTTAATACTTGTACTTAACACCCTTGCAGTCTCCAGGAAAATTTCCCAAACCAACAGCAAGGATAGAAAAGACAAGCTGACCTCAGTCACCTCCTTCTTGTCCCCCTCCTCTGAAATGAACTGATAGTCCTCGAATATTAGCAATCATAAATGCAGACTTCTGTTGTGTATCATAGCTTTAAGTCATAGTATTTCAGAACACATGGTGCCGAACTCTTAAGCAGATCTGAACATTTTCCTTTGCAATTTTCTCTCTCCTTTCTCACCATTTTTCTCCATTTCATAAGGGATGATGATGTGACCTGTCAGCATCAACCATACTTGTGCTGTGCTTAGGGCTCATAAACCCAAGGATTAAGGCATTCTGTGCTAAATGCCTGGCTCCCTTTATATAACACAATTGCAAAGAGGAAAAAGAGGATGAAGAAATGGAGTGTACATGCCCAGATGAGCTATTCTTTCTGGCCTGATGATGGTTCATAAAGCATGCTATGGGGCGATTATAAAAGAATATGGCATACCACCTGTCTCCTGGTCAGAAATCCCATTTTACATTTAAAGCCATCTTAGGTTAACTGTCATTAATGTTTACAGCTGCCCATGGGATGTGGCTAAGTACACTACTACCACACACATTTTTCTGCAGTTACTTCCAGGTGTGCAAGGAACACGTCTAAATTTCTAAACATGATGCAGTCCCCACTGTATCTCCCATATTAGCTATACTACCCTGGGTAAGTATAATTATCAATAAATTAGGAGTATCTGAGATATTATAGGAAAGGCTTATTTAAAAATCCTGGCAAAATGCTAAAAAAGAAAAGATACAAAAAATATTATACACAAGTTACCAGACCTGACATACAAACTTGCATATGATTTTACCATAAGCATTTTGCAGTCTTTTAATATGTAAGTCTGTGTTTCACCAAGTGTTCTACTGAAAAGGTTGTTTATTTTTTTCATGATGTAGATACACATAAAGAAGTCAGGTCACACAATGCTCAGCATCATATTCTGTTGCCTTCTAATAGATTAGCTTAAAAAATAGCAAAATCTGTAACATCACTCTGAATCTAAAGTTTAAGTGTAGTCAAGTGTACTATGCCATAAACCATTTAAGAACAAGTCAGATTTAAAATGCAAGATGTCCAAGTAGATTTTTCCTTCAAACATTGATTTACCTGATCTCCCTTTTGTGACTACCCCAGTGAAGAACAGCTGCTTTAAGTATACAGCTGAGACTATAACTGAAAGATTCTACAGATTAAATAGTCACTAGATGTTGTTCTGAAAGACTAAAATAGGAAATGAATTGAAAAAAAAAGGAAATGCCTCCCAATCACTCTGAATATAAAAGTAATTAAAATACTTTAAAAAGAATAAAAACATGCAGAAGATGAAATTTACCTTTATCTAATAGTATCTTTGTTCACATCAATGTTCCTTTTGTTCTCTATTACACATTTAATCACTCTTAGACATCAACCATAACAGCAAAAACTCAAATACTGAACTGATAATTAAACACAGTAATATTTATAAGATGTTAGTTTATTCTGTAGATATGAACACTTAATTTAATGCACAAATACAATGAAAGCAAAATTTCTTTTTAAAGATCAGAGGAGTGCCATGCCAGTCACTCTTCAATTGAATAAAGCAGTAATTTTTGTTTTCAGAGCAGTAATATAATTTTTATAAAATGACAAAGATAGAATGCTATTAACAGAAGTAACAATCTTTAGTAATGACAATTGGCAATAGCATCCATATTAAGCTGCCATTTTTAAAGTACAGGATTTTTAGGAGACTATCCCAAAAGGGAAAAACTAGCTTTTTAAACATGATTTTTTAAAAAGCAAAACATGGTGGAACAGTTTGGCACCAAAAGAAAGAGAAAGCATCTCAGTACAGGAGGCAAGCTGAGTTTACTCCACTGGATCCTGCTCTACCAGAGTTAATCAGGATGAGAAGCATGAAGTGATAATGCATTGCTACTACCAGAGCTTTAAAAAGCAAAATAGGCTACTGGAGAAAGTCAAAGAAAATCGTGTAAGCCCAGGCTCTAGCTCTTATGCTACATTATCTGAACAATCAAAATATTTATCATTGTGATGACTGATAAACAACACATGGGTAGAACACACATTCAAACTTTATTGTTTGAGCTAACCAGAACCAATTTTGCCTGCAAATCATCTATGATGTCTATAGAGCGCTAGCTTTCAGCCTGCACTTCCATCTGGGTCTGACCAGGCAGTGAACCCTGTGAGAAGTCACCCCACATGCTCCTGTATTTTGTTTCACTCCTGATCCTGGTGAAATCCTGAACTATTTTGAAGTGGCATGGAGTGCCAGGGAGCAGGAATAAGAAACAAGGATGGAAAGTTAACTGGAAAGATCTGAATTTCAAATAATTTGCTTCATTACTGATCACTATCTATAAAGCCAACCACAAACTTGTTCCACCAAGACATTTTCAGTCAGCTAGGATTCCCTCTTTTCACTTGCTTATTTATGACTTTATTTGAGTATTTTCCATCAACTTCTCAATTCAAACTCAAAAAACAAATACAGATAAAAGCTCTTTTTCTCCTGTGGCTGTAAAACCTTGGCCTTGAATGGGCACACAGGATTCTGAGCCCACACAGAAAAGGAGACATATAATAGCTCTGGCAGTCTATCCTAAATATTTCTGCTTTAGAGGGGGAGATGTCCAGTTTTCTGTAAAATGAATCTGTGTATTTGTGTGTGCGTGTTGTTAAAAACTTATTAAATGTGGATTTCTCTTGAAATCTGTGAAGCATGTGAAACAACAGGCAGACATGAATCAGAGAAGCCTTCCACAAATATTCACTGCTGAAAATATGTCCTATTAAAAATACAGAACAAAAATGCATCAATACGATTGTATTGAGATAGCAGAATGAACAGATACTGGCCAAGTAGAAAATCAAGGCCTTTGAGTGGTTAATAGTTTAAGTTACTTAAGTTACTTAAGTTACTTATTCATATGTGTTCATATGAATACATGCACAAATACACTTGTGTTTTTACATTTTCAAATACAGGCCAAACTCAACTGGGATTTTTGCCTAAATAAAACTTGTCAGAGTTGGCCCAGTTATGCATGTAAGGTTACAATAGCCTAACATACTTTCAGAGTTTCAGATAATGGTGTTCAAAGATTCAAATAGCATTATGATAAAATTTGCCCCTTGGGCGTATGTCAGTTTAAATATCTGTTCTCATCAAGTTCTCAGTCTGCACTTGTTCTCAGTGGAGTGATTTAGATTTAAAACATCTTTCAAACTGAATTTGATCTATGTTTTAGTAGAAAGTAGCCTTCCTTAATCTTAAGTCAAAAATCATAATTTCTTTGCTAACTGCTTAAGCGTAACTGTTTCTATTAACAGTGATGGTTGTTAAAGAGCCTACAGTTGCCAAAGTTAATCAATAATCTAGAGTATCTAGAATCACCAAGGTGTAAAAATTATAGAAGCATACAATAAATACCACAGATACCGTGGAGTCCTTGTTCACATCTTCAATGAGAATAGGACTTTTGATATTTTTGCAGTAAATATTAAAGTATGTTGGTTTAAAAATGTACCTATATTCTGTAACAGGATTGAATATTTTGCTTAATAGTAGATGCAATTTAGCTGTAAAAATATGTCTTTTAAAGTGTGGCTCTCTACATTTTATACTTGGTGTGAGCTTAATAAAGCAGAGATAAAGTTACTTTTAGATATAGTGGAAAAAAAATGAGGCCTGCTACTGTTCTAGAAATCTGGCTTGTTAAAGGTTATTAAAATTATTTTAGATACCATGAAGACAATAATGTCATACAGAATTTGCAACAAATATACAGGAAGGTTGATAGATATATGAGAAAACAATCTCTGTGTGCTAAAGTGGGACCCAAGTTTGCTTAACTAAGACTTCAGGGACACAATTTCATGAAAAACGAGCAAAATATTTAGTTAACTTGTGATATAGAGAAGTTTTAACAGGGCTCATGCAACATGAAAGAAGAGGTTTAGGACAGAGCTCATATTAATTTGTCTTTTCTTATTGCAGTCCAAACACTGGCTGCTTAGCTTCATTCCTTTCTCCATGAAGGGAGGCTCTGAATTTAAACACAAAATTGTTCCTCCTGCCCACTAAAAGGCACACAATTGACAACTCAGGAGAAACAGCTTCCAGTAAAAAGCAGTGAGTCTATCATGTGGAAGCTGACTGCACATCCAACAGCGCTAAATCTTTTTTTTTTTTTTTGTGCACCTCTGACATGTTTGCTTTCAATCATTGAGGAAAAAATCTACAATTATTTAAACAAAAACATTTTCAAAATACAGCTTTCCCAGATACATAACATTTAAGTTCTGCTATCAACTGAAAAAGACTTCCAAAAGCAATGGTAGTGTTACTAATACATTTACAAGCAAATCTGCATAATCCTGCACCTTAGCCATTTAAAAATGTAATTATTATCACAACATATTACCCCCAAAGCAATGTGTTAGATTCATCCCAGGTGGGCTCAGTAAAGCAGGGTGTGGATTTCCAGCCAGTGGGGAGGAAGGCAGTGGGGAAGAACTGCACAGCCTCTTTCCCTATGAAGCAGCTGACCTAGCACAGTCCACAACAGGCTCAGAGAGGCAGAACAAGATGGGGCTACCAAGGCCATGATTTGATTTAGAGTTTCCTGGAAGATCTCAGCTGTGTAAATCCTCTGGAAAAGGAACAATAGCTCTGACACCTGCCTGTCTCACAGTGTAGTGGGGAAAAAGCCCTTATAAAAGACCTGACCAAAGGAAGGTTTTAAGATTCCGTTTCCTTGTGCCAGTGTTTGTGAAAAAGGCCTTGGTCTAATGACCCTAAAATTAAAAATTTATGAGCTTGGAAACTTACAATCTTTCACCACCAGCAAAATTACTTGCTCAGTTAAAGCATTTTAACTAAGCAAGAACTTGTTCAACTACACAATTCCTTTAGTCTAAGATAGATACAAAATACAAGTCAGAAAACTCTTAGCAGTTTTATGTTGAAGAGGAGGTATTCTGTGAATATTACTCTGTATGTAGTGTATCAATTTAAGATTGCATTCACTTAGAAACTTAAGGGAACATTCTGAACCTAGAAGATTACATGGCTACTTTGGCTTTGCATGGGTTTTTGAAAGCTTCTGCTTAGCTGAAGAAAATTTTCCTTCGAAGTGCAATAGAGGCAATTTCTTGGCAAGGCACAGGTTTTGTCAATAAAAAAACCTGTACCAGAAAGGTACTAAAATTCTATGTTTTCTTTCTATCTATACTAAAATTCTCATGTAAAATTTTCCAACTAATTCTCAGAGTCTGGTACAGTACTTTCAACAAAGCTTTTCTGCCCAATTTTCATGAGCACATCTTTGATACCCTTCAGTAGAACCCATTTATCTGTATTTCTTGTTTCTATAATTAAGACTCACTGTAAGTCAGTCCCATGACATTTTCCATGTTCAGGCCATCCCTTTACCAATGTCAGCTTCTGCTACTATGCTTATTCTAAAACATTCTTCTGTTTCCTTTTATCAACCCACTCTAAAATGGTGTGTAAAATTATGGTTTCACCTCTCAAATCCTTCCTGAAGATAATTTTTGTTACAATGATGGCTAGGTCTGTGCACCTTCCAGGTGATGTCTGCAAGACTAAAAATACATAACTTATAAAGTATAACAACTAGCAAACTGAGGAAGTGTCTAGCTGCACTAAAAGACACAAATATTCCTCCTTCTTGCTTCTTCCTTAGGTTCTTTTCATTGTTACATCAACATAGCTTGTTTTGATTAGCTTGGAAATTCTTAATGGATGTTTTCAATCCTATATTTGGATAAGATCTAATATAAAAAGAGCTCAGTTGTGTTTCACATGCTCCAGTAAAAACACTAACAGACAGGCTTATTCATCACAAAACCAAAATTTTGTCTATTGATTTCCAGAAGGGTTTTTTTAGATACCACTACCCTTTCTGTTTGACCAACTCATCCATGGTGCAAACCCCCACCATAGAAGCTGACAGATCAACAATATTGTAATGTCACACACTAAAATACCTAAACCCAAGCAAAATAATAACTGTAGATGCATTTTTTCCTAGTAGGGCAAAATTAACAGTATCATTTATACTTAAGAGTGAGATCACAGTACCTTTAGTCTAGACTGCCAAAGTTTCAAAAGATTCAGAATTGAAATGACACATGAATTATTTTAAACTGCTCAGCCGTTAGGCACAATACTACTATTTACATACAGACAACTTTTTAAATATTCAGCAATGTAAGATTATGCCTCAGTGGCAACATAGCTGAACTTTCTGTTCTAATTACAGGAAATCACTTACCCCTATTACCATCTTTTGAAGTAGTGAATGGTGAGCTATGGACTTGCTGTAATACTTCTCGGTACAGAAACACTTTGTAAGGTATTATAAGGCATTTTATTTACCAGTGAAAATTAGTAACTATTTAACTCTGCCCAAGACAATCCAGTTGTTCTGAACAGAAGAGACTGATACATTCAGCTGAAACTGCAAAGAATTAAGGTGGCAGATGGTAATTAGTGATACTGGAAATAAGCCTGGATAAAGGTGGTTGGAACTTCAGTTTAATGTCTGATCTATAAGGTGTTGCATTCACAGCATAAAACTCTCTCATGTCTACGTGGGAATGTGGCTCATTATGGACACATTAGAGAAAAAAATTACTTCTGCTAAAACACAAATACCAACTTTTCTTGTACATTTCTTCTGCAAGAAAAGATTTGATTAAGCCATTGAGATAACTGTAGACCAGGATGGCATGTGTATCACCAGATGAAATTCCCTTTCCATATGTCTGTACACTATCAGAGATGGAAGTCTGATTTCCATTTCATTATCTTTCAAATTGTTGCTGATGAAGTGATGGCTATTTACTTGACATTTTATTCCACAATATTAAGAACATGAGACACAGGACTGAATGCATGCATCTGATCCTGAGTTTGTGCATGTGGAAGACAGAGAGACTGTAAGTTAAATAAATTCAGTTTGAGGTGTGAAGTTTTAGAAGTCCCCTGTGACTTCAGAAACTCCAGCAACCCAAGTAAAGTGATCCCTCTAGCACATGCCATTCCTGCCCTTTCACTAGAAGCAACTAACTCAAGGGGAAGAAAAATGAAGGCCCGTTACATGTGCCATTTGACAATTTCAAAGCACTGACCACTACAATAAATGCAATATTCCAATTGCATATATTGGACACTAGAAACCCAGTTTTCAAAGTGGTTATGTAAGTAAAAAAAAAAACAGATTCTGAAATCATGCTCTCTGTTATCTGTTGACAATATTTAAGACTGTCCCAATTGCCTTTTTTTAAATAATGGAAGACATCAGAAAAAATACTGGTGTGTTGGCTTTAATATTAGAGTACATGCATCATACTGATGTCTGCAGATTAGAAATCTAGAGCTGATAAAAGACACAGAAAAAGCAAAATATCTACTCAAAAATATGGTATTTCTCTGCACTGATCACAGAGATGCCAAAACACTTCATTTTTGCATTCCTTTTGTATCAAAGTGTTGATCTAAATGCTGTAGTCATAGCAGCATGATTGGATGGCCAGGACAAGTTACAAGTCTGAAGTAATAAAGAAAGGACTGTTACTGTTACTATGCTCTAACCTTTGCTCTGTCTTGCTGTCTATTTCACAAATTCATCCTCATATTAAAACACTGAGCAGGGTGCAATTGTTCTGGACTGCAGTGTTTAGTCCACCCACTAAGTCTGAGATCAGTGTTACCATAAAACTGTCTGTCAAGGAGCATTCCCAGAATCCCAAACTGTGGTAGGTATTAAACAGCTTCAGCAAGTTTTCATTTTTTCATGAAATCACCTTTCTGTGTACTGAAGACTGTTTAGAATGGCTATAAAAACTGTAAAATTATGCACAACTGAGTGGGAGGTGATCCTGGAGGTGTGGAATGCTTAATTACATATCAATAAGAAATTACACTGGTTTTATTTTCCACTTTATACAAAGGTTTGTTCAACCACTTCAATCTGCCATCCTGAGCCATCTACTATTTCTGTGATTTTAGGTTTACATTATTAAACATCTTTTTACCACTTCCTCTAATATTCTTCAAATCCTTACTGCTTCTATCGTTAACCCACTGACAGAAAATTCCATTATAGAGTTAAGGCAATCTTCCCAAGAGTGCTTTTTACCTGAGACAACTAAGTCAGATTTCAATGGTCTAGACATTAGGCCTAATGCCTTAACCAGTTTCATGTTTATTTTCTGAAGCTGGAATGGAAAAAGTAGAAATGTTATTCAGTAATATAGCAATTATTCTGGAAAGGAACATGTCCAGAAGTACAGACTACATACATCTTTCTAGAGCACACCATTATTCTTTAACCTACCAGCCTTTAGGTTCTGATGTTATGCTCTGAACCGTTACACAAAAAACCAAAAACTTAACTCAAACATTTACTTGCAGAACAAAAACATCCAGATCCAAAAATTATAGTAATGAACTAACTGTCTAAATGCATGCTGGGAGCAGAATTTAAAACTGACCCTAAGAATACTATTTTCAGTGAAGGAGAATATCTACTGTGGGCAAATGCTATTAAGATTTGTATACTTTTCAAGGACATTAGTTACATGATTAACTTACAAGCTCTTCAGAAAGAAATGAACTTTTCCACCAAACTATGAGTTAGATATATCAGGATAATATTCAGGCAGTAACACTTACAGCCACTAGATAAGAGAGTACATCATGTTATTTTTCAATAGCACTCTTTACTGTTTATTGAAAGCTATACTATTCCAGTAGGCCTTTCCTGATGGAGAAGAAATGTCCCAATTATAAAGAGATCAAGCAGTTTCAGACATCTCCAGAAAGTGAAAAAAATGCAAGATATACACATATATGCAAACATTCCTCCTATTTTCCAGATATTTGACAATATTACTTACTATTTCCATCAGGAGAAAACCCCTACTGTTAGCTAAGTGTCCTAAGATTCTGAAAGAAAGTCAGATGTTTTGTATGCCATGTTTACTACTCATAACATTAGATCAGTGCTTGTTGGAATGTATCATGGCAATTCTGAGATTTATTTGTAAAGGTACTTCTGAATGGGGTAAGAAGGCAAAACCTTATATCCTCCAATTCAAGCTGAATACAGTCACCATTTGTTTATTTATGAAAATGACAGAATAATAGTTGTAGCAAATACTTAAAGAAGAGATCTCATTGTTTTTCTAAGACTGTACAGAGAATGCAATACATTAGAAGAGCTTAGGCATCAGAAATATTTAAAGTCCCTTAAATATTCTATAGCAATCACTATAAACCACTATGAAACTTATATACAACAAAAAAGAAAAATTTCATAAGCAAATTCTGTATTTTTGAATACAAATGTTCACAATGTATTTCTAGAGTGCAGAATGTCCCTCTCTTCCTTCCACTCTCCATTGCTTGCATAAAAGATGCCACAGCGCTATGAAAACATGTTTTAAAAGTCCTAAGGGAAAGGTTTCCCAGGGTCTTTGAAATTCCTCCTTTTCCTATTTCTTTACAGATTTCTAACACCAACACTGTTCCTGTAGTTTCTCAAACAAGGCCAAAAGAAAAATACCCTCTAGATATAATAACTAGATTTCCTATTATACTTCTCAGGTTCCTTTTGGCTTCTGAAATAAATGCAAACTGAAATCTACAGTTATATTGCCAACTGTATTTTAATTTTAGTTAATATTTCATCTTGAAGAAGTAGATGGTATTTGACTGCACTATTGCTCATACTTACAAGAATCACATAGGGATGTGTTTTAATGAATGAAATAAGCCAAAATACTTTTTGTTTGGTCATTTTTTTATCTACTTTTGCTTTTACTTAACTGTAGGCACACAAAAATCATTGCTTCACGTTCTTATCTTTATGATAAAAAGCACAGGGCAAGGAGCTACCACCTATCTATATGAAAAATTTACTGCAACATAAACCATGCTTCCATTTCTCCCTTCTCAAGCAAATACTTGAATACAATTATTCCAAGCTAAGAATTCCATAATTTTCATAGCAAAAACAATCTGGATTTTAGAATATTTTTATGTGATAATTTTGATTAAGCAGTTCGACTTTTTGCCACAGATGAGTCAAGCTGTTCAGATATAGGATCATATTATTGGTGGGGTAGAAACTTAACTTCGATCTAGTCTGTTTACTTTAACAGACCTAACTATGAAACCACGTGTTGCTCCACCACCTACTTCCTAAAGTAAGAGCTATGTGGCACAGAAGCATTTTCCACCACGCAAGTGATGGGGGATATCAGTTCCAATTGTGTATCCTGCATATATGTCTTTTCCTGTATTTTTGTTTCACTGTTATCCTTGGCTTCTCCTCCACCATCTCCAAGATCATTCTTGCTATGTACAATTATAGTAAGAAAACACCAGAACATTTAATGTAGTCGTAGCCAAGAATACCTCTACAAAATACTCTCTAGGAAGCACTGAATATCAATGCAAAGAATTGTCTGGCATCAGAATCTGGAAATCTACTCAGCACAACCATCTCTGTTATTTCTAGAAACAGGAATCTTGAATTTTTCTATAAATTTCAGCCTGCTGCATGCCAAGATGTTAAGAGTTATTGGATTGCTCTGCTGCATATTCTTTGCCTAGAATGCATTGGAAAAAATCATTTTCCAATGCACCCTCCCCCAACCACCTTTGCTTACTATTGATGGTAATGAAAGGTCACGGACCCTATGCCAGAAGTTTCTATTGTATGCACTGCTCGCACCAATTTGAATAAGCTTGTTTTGTATTGAAAATGCTCTTGCAAATAATAAGTTTTGCAACTGATAAGTACTATAGCCCTCTTTAATGATTAATATCCACAAAATGATGATAGGTGTCAATACCTTAAAGTACTTGTATTCAACACATGCACTATTATGGAGGACTTAAACTCAGAGCAAAAAGATTTGTGAAAAGGCATATGACCTTCTTCCCACTACAATGGCCATCCCCTAATTAAGCAATGCATCTGATAGTCATTAACAGGAATGAGATAATGAATCACTTTCTCTCTTCTTTGTTAATTTGCTGTAACCAAGCGGCTAATGGATGTCAGAGCTGAGTGATTGCACTGATTATAGTGATTTATAGTTGCAACAAAACAATTTAAAACCATTCTGATTATTCATGTTAAAGATGCTTTATGTTTTGTTTACTAAATGTTTTATGTTCCCCCTCATGCCCCTCTACACACAATAAGACAGGTCTTCCTGGAAAACTTGAAAGTTCTAAGATTTTTTATTGTTTCAGAGTAAGGCATTTCATTTTGTTTATAAAAAAAAAGTTTACCCAGTAGAAATGAAAAGCCTTAGGGTGGAAAGAAAACTTCAGTGGTGCCTAGTTCAAAAGAAGACGGAAATAAGAGGAAATAAGACAAACTTCAAGCCACTTACCTTAGGGCTCCCAGTCCCTTCCTCATTCTCTGCAGACACATCAGTAGCCAGTATCTCTGCTTTGATGATATCCAGAGCCCTAAGAATCCAGCTGTGTTGCCGTTTGATTTGCCTCTGTAGTTCCTTCCATTGACTTGCAATCATCTGCAGCATGTCCTTCAGTCCTTCTCCAAAATGAAGGGGAAAAAAGTAAAAGCTGTAAACTCAACTGCATCTTTAAATATTATTCTTTATTCAAGGAATTAGCAGGAAATGTAAAAGAATAAATGCAACAAGGATTTTAATGTATTTTCTCAGCAAGAAATCCAAGCATTACTTATTGTTCATATTGCAAACCAACGCTATAGGGTCAAAACATTTCTTTTAGCCATCATGCTAAATTCTGATCATGTTTCAGCTGACGATTTCAAGAGGAAAATCCCACATAAACTGTGATTTCTAAGCAGTAGAGAATGCTATAGTAATCTCACCCTCTAATAGCTAGTTGTTATCTCAAAACATTTTATAAACTTCCAAATACATTTTTCTTACCTCCAACTCCTGTAAATATTTTCTGTAGTTTACACATTACCATTTTCTAAGTGTATGATGACATGCACTGCCCTTCTCTGCTATGGCTTCTACATCTTTTTGGAACTATACATAGAAGTCACTAATTTCCTATAGCTTTCACATTACACAGATCTCTCTGATGCTGTGAAACAACAGAGGCACAATGTATAACACGATCAGAGAACAGTAGACCAAAGGATAACTTCAACCTGGATGAAAAGCATGCTAAGTAAGCCAAAATTAAGATGGCATTCTGTAGCAGTATATGCTGATTAAAACCCTATTATCATACAAGTCACGCAAACATGTAAAAATATAGGGGGCGGTGGGGATAGAGAAAGGGAAATGAGTATACCTTTCCCCCTCCTCTCAATTTAAGGCCTCTGCAGAACAAGACAAGCCTAACCAAAGGAAAAAGGTGTTTTTAATTTTAATCTATTCCTCATAAATATATTAAAATCAATGTAAGAATTAGTTTAAGTGGCAAAATAAAGCTTTACCAATGCAATTACCCATGCAGAGTATGTAAAAATACATATATATTTGAAATCCTAATTCATTATCTTAATGTTATTTCCATAGCACCTACATCAAAGAATGTGTCAGTGTGAAGTTTTCAGTGATGTGATTTCAATTGAAACTCAGCTGAGCAGCAAGACCAAAATAAAATGAACAGACTATTTGCAGGCAGTATTTCATTTTATAAGTATCACTGCATTGTATGCAGTATATGAAACATTTATAAATCTTGAAGGTCAATCTGATAATGTAAATATTAATAATACATAAGGAAGTGAATATATGCAGTAATTTACAGCAATGCTTCTTCATTCTTTAATAGTCTGGAGACATAAAGACTTGCAATATTTCAGAAGGATTTACCTGATTTGTGAGATACAATAAGCTCAAGAAGTTGACGTCCTTCTTCTACCACTGCTTCTTTTAAAGCACAGTGGCTATCTACATTCAACTTAAAACTCTGCAAAAAAAAAAAAAAGAAAAGAAAAAAAAAGAGAGAAAAACCCTCAGTATCAGACATTGGAGAAGCAGTTATCATAAAACACATGTACAAAATTATTTGCTGCTTTTTATCAAGAACCACATCCCCTTTTACCCAATAGCCAAACTAATTTGTGATACTAAAAGCTATTGATATTTTGGATCTAGGCTCAAAATGTTTCCATTAGATCAGCAAAGTGCATCTGTGTTGAAACAGCTGACAAATCTAGAAATTCATTAGGTTTTATGAAAAGTCACAACCCGTAGGCTATATCTGGAGTAACAGTGTTCTATAAAATACACTAAATTTATTCCACCACATATGAGCTCTGTTTTTTTCAGATTTCTTTGAAATGTTGGTGATAGCACTATTTATGAAACCATAAAAAAATTACAGCATTGAATATATTGGCCTTATGTGCACTCATACAAATCTATTAATATTGTGTTTCTGGGTTAACTCTCATATCCGTTTTCAAAGAACAAATTAGACTGCTTTAGATCTCTGCATTCTTAATTTGCAAAGCAAGTATTTTTCATCCTTTTTTTTACTAATATTTTTACTCGTTTACAAAGGCTTTCTGCTTTAACAGTGATTAAAATATTTTGTTTCTTTTTTAATGTATTTTTTATTTTTACAAATTGCATTAAAATCTAGTAATAGAGAGAGGAACTGGAAACATGATCTACTATATGTTATGCCATTTCATATACCACTGATAAGTTCGATAAATTTGTGAATTATTTACCAGAGCTTCTCATTCATACTTGTGTGTAAGAAACAGAAACAAAATACAATAAAGAAAGGGGTACTTGCTGTATTTAATCATAAATCATTTGCAGCCCTGCCTGAACTCACACATGCAACTCTTGTTCTCTTTGAAATGCCTATGGAATGAATGAAAACAATATTTGACCCCTTGGAAGAAAAGAGTTTTGCCTTCTCTTGGGAATGAGTTAACTGGCAGAGATAAAAGGAGACTTTGCAAGTGCACATTTGTAGCTTCTGGGTTTTATAAAATAAATTTATACTTCTCCAAATACGAGTGACCATGCTAGTACTGAAGTAGCAGACACCACAAAATACTCAAAAGCCTTAATTTCTTAGGGAAGTGACCATTCCCTTCCTTTCCCAACTCCTGTAGTCAGAAAATAATATTGCCAGAGCTGTAATAAAATGATGGTTTTTTACTGTATTTGTCATGGTTGAAAGAGGCATATTGCTCAGACAGACTCTTAACAGTCTTTCACGCAGCAGTGTACCTGACAGTTAGTGACAGAATGTTTTTGAGAATTCTCCATTCAAATAAAAAGCAATAAACAGGAATTTTGCTACCTACAGCATTTTGTCTAGCCCAATTTTCCTTGTATGGGCATCTGAATATACTGTTTTGTACTGGCTGCTGAACAACTGGGTTAGCCAAGAGAAGTTAAAAAGGAAAAAGGATGCCTAGTTTATGTCTGGCCCTTTCTTAAATCTAGACTTTTATGAACCCAAATCTAGAAGTTCTTTTTCCTTTGTAAATGCATGTCTGAACAAGCACTGACAATATTTAATTTACTGTTTACTTAAAACAGGCTTGTACTGAATAGTTTGTAATCATGCACTTCACAGGAAATGCACTATGCATGTGCCACACACAGCAAAAGAGAACCTAAAGGACCTCAGAGTAGGTTGTGTAATTTCATATAATTGAAGTTGAGTATAGATGCAGCTGGATGTGGCAGCGTCTCGAGATGATGTGGATGTGTTTGATAGGAAAATTGGAAAAGATGAGGTATTCTTTTCCATTAGAAAAAAAAAAAAAAGACTTGCTGTCCTAGAAAAGATTCATTTAACATAACGCACCAGATACTACAATACAGCTTGATTTTCAGGTGCACCTATTAACCAGTAATAATGTTAAACTGAAGAAGCAAAATATGATGAATAAAGATGGGGCCAAACTTTTGGGTTATGACTAACAATATTCTCCTTGTGCAAAATTCTGATTTTTATGGATAAATTATGCATGGCACAAATACCGTGAACATACATGAAATTTAGCAGAAATAAATTCTTATCAGCACAGAGGCATCAAAAGAAGGGAACCATTCCTATGAGTATAAATACAAAGAGAAGTGAAGGAAATTGTCTCTTGATGTAGTGACGTATGAGTTTTGGCTTTAGAATTACATATGTATATATCATTTCTTACAGGTGGTAATTTCCTAAGGAAAAGGGCAAATGACAAAGAACACTGGAGAGAATATCCCTCAACCAGTGCATCAGTGCTTGTGGTTCCTCATACCTGCAGAGCTGAAAATGTGACACGTGAAAAAGGCAGACAGAGTTGAAGATGTAAAATTACATGTATATACAAGGGAGAGATGTGAATTTGCACAGCTAAAGGTAAAATCAGACTAATATTTGGAATACAGGAGGACCTTCAAACACAGAGGTCCTCTCCCATCCTGGATATTTCCCATTCCTGACTCTTTACTTATGGCATTTGGAAAATTGTAACTCTAACAGTGTGTGACCCAGGTATTCTGCTCCCCTCCTCCTCTGATCTTCCCTGATAATAATGGAGCCTTTGCATCTGAAGAGAGGAAAGGAGAAGAGGAGGGAAGTCAATTAATCAAAGCCATTTTTCCAGACATATTTGCAGCTATAGCTGTTCTTATTGATATAAACATCAACTGTTCTTATTGAGCAAGAAAGGAAAAGTGAGGCAAGAATCATGCAGTTTTATTAAAGGTACAGAACTGTAAATAAACAGAAATAAAGACTCCAGAAGTGTGAGTACAAGGTCACAGGAGTGCCATCTTCTGTCGACTGCACAGGGCAAAGGACCCCAGCCTTCACAAAATGAAGCTGTCCCCTAACTTTTAGGAAACCGATTGATCCATTGGACAACAGTAGTGCAGAACCTCCTTGGGGAAAAAAGCAGCACCTCCTGATCTATACTGGGCTCTGAACACAGTGAAAATAAGAAAGCGCTTTTCCAGCATATAATAATTTCTCCCTCTCAGCTTATTTGTCTGTACAACTGGGGATGCGAAAAACCACTAGAAGAAATATTTATTTGAAGTTCCTCTGAGGATTTATTTTATGGCTGTAGATAAATTTAAATTTAGGAAACTTCTATTGAGTAGGTATCCTACAGTATGTACAAATCAAGCTCTGATATGCAATCCTTCACTGTTTTGCAACCCTCTGTTCTTAGCAAATCCTTGTAATTTGCTAAACCACAACCTGCGTCTTGACCTATTCATAACTCCAGTAAGGACAGTCAGCTATTAAATATTTTTGTTTCCAGAGGCACAAGAATTTTGTATAAGCATGTATTTTTTTAAGTCACGATCTGTCCAACTAATTATTTCCAGTACACTTTGTGTTTCTGAAACACAAATAAGCAACTAGATATCATGTGAACCTACAATGTATACATAAATATAGTTTAGTTCAAATGACACAGCAGTTTACACCTATCGCCAAGTTAACATACTGTATTGAAAGAAGTATTTTAATTTTCTCAGTCAATTATACTATTAGCATGTGTGGTGTACTGGGGTACCCCTGAGACGTAATTTTCTTGAGGTTCATTTTTTATGTGTTTAAATACCTTTGAGAAATATATGACTACTTCTAGGGCATTTATTTTTTAGAGCAATGGTACAGACAATTAAAATTATCTAAGTGACCTGTGATTTTAGAATTTGAAATAGAAAGCTTAATTTAAAATTTCCTAATCGTCATTTGCATTTTTGGAGAAAACCACTAAAATACTAATTACTAAAATATGGATTTCTATATTTAGGTACAGCTGAATGTGTATTTTGGCTAAGAATGTACCCTTTTTAATTATAACACTCACTGTGACAAATATAGTTCAACTGTGAAACTTAGAGTCATGGGAACAGTTTCTTGTAGAAAAGAAATGGGATTCTTTGACTGACACAATCCTGAAAGGATAACCAAACTACCACAAATATTATCAGCAATGTTATGTTTTGGATATGGAGACAGTTTCAACACATAGTAAAGTTCTAAGAAAATGGAGCAACAAACATGTCACGTATTTATTAAATATATGCTATATACCAATAATCTCAAAGAAAAAAAATAAAGTTGAAAATTTGATTTTATTTTTTTTTAAATTACTACATTTCATTTGTCTTAAAGAGAATATGACTTCCTGAAAATTTATTCTTATGTTCTTAAGATACAGTTACTTTTGCAGCTGTATTGGTCCTCCCAATAGCTTGCTATGACAAAATACCAAGCTATCAAGTACTGAATTCAACTTTTAGTTATAGAGAGGTAGCTGTCTATTTTCTTCTTTTTTTTTCTTTTCTTGAGGAGTTCTGATCACAGAGACAGTCTCTGTTTGGTCACTGCATAGTATTTACGTACTGAAGTTAATAACCTAATAAGCCATGTAATAATGTAGTGGTATTTTCATACTCCTGAACACCACCTACCAATGACATTCAGTAAATCAGAAAAATAACTACCATGTAAACTGCCCTTATATTAACATGGAATGTATTTAGCATTCTAGTGACATAATAATAAATACATAATTAATTGGTCAATGGTTATATAAAATGGATATTCATATGCAATTTGTACATGGAAAAAGATCCTATCTACTATGAAATCATGCATTTCATACATTACATCTACAAATATATCCTCAAACTATTTGACTTTTTAACAATTGGGAAATATCTTATTTAGGAAAGCCTCACATTTTTCATCAGGGATATAAAGCCTACTTAGCATTAGAAGTCACTAGGATACGTTTTCCTGGGAATTAAATGTTACACATGAGATGGTTCCAGTCAATGTCTCTTTTTTTCATGCTTTCCATAAAACCTAGCTGACTATAAAGAATTTTTTATTTTCTTCTTTTCTTTTAAGCTGTATTCTGAGTGACACTCCACCTGTTAAACAGAACACAAGCACTATGGAAATGCTTTATGCAGCTCCATAATCAAGTTTGATTTTTACCACAGTAGCAGGGATTCTACCTTTGGTTTTTAAGGAGAACATGGTAAATCCTCCTCTGAAGCTGCAGCACCCACTAAGGGTCTTTTTCTTCTCTCCCCGAGACTGAGAACATATGCTCCCAATAGCAATGATGGCCAAGGGGCCAATTATCACAAACTGCAAAGAAAATCTCTAATGCCTAATACAATATGACCATCATTTTCCTTAGATGAACCACACATTATTTCCTTCTGTAACCAATGGGAGCTGGTAGAAGTTTTTTAATATTGAATAGCTTGTGGAAAGGAGATGTGTGTGGTCTTTTACCCCCTGCAACAATGAGAAAGCTTTAAAAGACAGTAATTTCTTGGGTCTCTCTGGGGCTAATTCCTTCTACTGGCACCTCTAGGCAGATAAAAATGGGCAAAATAACAATATCACTGTCTATGTTGATTCACAATAACAGATTATGCCTAAAATGCCTTTAAAATTGACATAAACCTGATTTGGGAACCCCACTACTGAAATCCCATAATCACCATCTCATGCTGGCATTATGCCATTGTAGATGTAGATCAGATGTAAAATGGTTTGACTATTCAGACAATTTATTTGTTTAAGTTTATCATTCATTGAAACATAATATTAACTGAACATTCTGAGTTCAGAATGTTTAGTAATGAGATAATTATAGCAACCCCAGGAATGATTTTACCTTCTGATCACTGATAGGTATTCTTCACCTTTCATTTGATCTGAATGTACTTTTTGCCTGGGAGAACCAAGCACATTTATGAAGAGACAAACTGGTGGGAGTTTAGTGAAGGGCAAATAAAATATGTTTAAAAGTGGAAATGGTGGAAGATTATAAGAAATAAACAAGACTAACTAAATGGTGATTAAGTGAAAGGGCCATCATTATCTACTTATATTCCATGAATCTAAACGCTAAGCAGAAAGATGACTTATTAGCATAGAATAGTATCAGATGGGACTAATGGAATTAAATTAAGAAAGAGAAAATTTAAGATAAATACCAGTGAAATTTCCCCCAAAAGTCAGATCTATTAGATTGTGTAATAATCTCCTAAGGGAAACAGTGAAAGCCCTGATCCCTTGAGACCTTTAAATCGAGACTGGATAAAAATGTAGGAGTAAGGACTGCAATGTAATGTGCTGACAGAGCCTAGGTCTTTCACATGCCACAGAATTTGTGACAGGCCAGCAACACTAAATACAAAGAGGCAGGCTCTACCCCAGTAGTCCTACAGTAATTCATACTTTCATAAAACCACTTCACCCTTTTCTTCTCTGTCACAGCTTCTGCCGTTCCAGTATTAGGCAATCAATGTTTTTCCCTTTGTTACCTCTTAAACATAAATAGCACAATCCTCCTCACATTAAATAATTTAAGTCCCCCAATTTCTGTTTCTCATTCCTCGTTGCGTTTCTCATCTCTTAGGTAATTTAGCCACGTTTTGAATGCATAATTTTAGATGTGGCGGAAGAGGATAGTTAGCCCAACTCTCCAGGAAGCCTATTTTGCAGATTTAGTTTAGAAGGCATAGAGGCTATTTTTGCAGATATTTTTTATTTCAAACTCACATAAATTCTTCTGCTGCCAACTCTAATTTGTTTTTTGTGTTTCACTACATAAATTTCTCTTTGCTTTTGTCTGTCTAAACATTTTACATTGTTAAAAAAAAGTTAACGTGAGGCTTCCTAAATTGAATTTCAATACATTTATTATCAAGAGACAATGAGGGATGGAAGAACACAGGCAGGAAAGCACACAGGCAAAATGGCTATACAATGAAACAATTGCTAAGTTGCCATAAGCATGGTGAACTGCACATCCAGTCCACCATATATAACTGTCCTCAATCATTTCTTGTTCTCTTGAGATACTCAGGAAATAAACTGCAGAAGTCATAGTCTTCTGACTCCTTTTTCTATCAAGATGACATTTGTCTGGCTGATCTTACACGTTTCGAGGTACACTTCTTCCACCCAGAGAACCTCCATGCCCTAAAATATGCTGAAGTTGTATTGTCCTACCACATTGTCAAGGCAGAAAAAAGCCAACCAAGAGAAAAGAGCTTTCCAACCCAAAGATAAATTCATGGGGCATGGCAGCCTTGGCAAATATGGAGTTACTAAGGGAGAAAAAACATATACATAGGTAATATTTACATATCAATTTACTAACAGAACAAAAAGCATTCCCTGGCATTAAATAACAGTAGATAGTTTTAGAACAATCCTTGAAGGATTTTAGTTCTATTAAAATTTCAGACAAATATGAGGGAGATGTAATTTGCTTTTTATATATGTACAGATATAAGGGTTTATGCAATTTAAAGGTGAACTAAAATACCTTCTTAGCAAAATATATCTAATAAACTGAGATCCCAAATTATTAACCCAATTCATCTCTAGAATTAAGAAATGAAAAAAAAAATTGTAGGAGATGAAAAGGAAAAACATTTACCAATCAAGACCTTCATTCATGCCCTGAATTTCCTATATTTCTGCTGAAAGCTTTGGCATTGCAAACACCAAAACACAGACAGCGATTTTTTTACTTCTAGTACTTAAAGTGTGAATGATATTATGCCTCTGAGACACATAGCACAGAAGCCATGGGAGTGGACCATAGCTCTTGACAGGTAAGTAAAAGCAAATATAGTTTAAATGTTGCCAAAAGTAAGTTTGTTTGTCCTTTTAGATCCTGGCGTTATATTCTTTTAACGGTTTCCAATCTCAGAATTTTTAAAAAATAAATTTCTTTTCACTTCCAAAAACAAATTACAGACTAAATCTATGTTGGTCATGCCAGCATACTAAAATCTCAGGCAATAGCATACATTTTAAGAGACATAAAAATGACAATTAGCAGAGTTCCTACATCAGCATTATGCAATTTATTGATAAAATAAACATTACTTTGAAATCAAAGTTTTAAAGGTGTTTCAAAAGTGGTTACAATTACTTTACTTTAAAGACCATGACCAAGTTGTCATTCAAAGAGTGATTATTCTGCAATTGCTTTAAAGCTTCTAAGTCAGAACTTACATGAAATACTTTTTCACTGAAATTTCCTGATGAAGGTAGTTTAAAACATTTTATAATGGCAGTTTGATTTCATTATATTATTATAGGCACTGAATCCCCTGCATGCAAACAATTCCTTCTGCAAGCCAGGCATGCAATGGACTCAGTGCAACCCCTAACATTCACTGCTCAAACTTACAGTATCTATGTTTTGGGATACCTCCAGACCCAAATGTTTTACAATTTTGGGTGGTGAGACTCGAGAAGGGATAAACATTTGTAACACTACCAAATCAAGTTACCCTGCCTTGTTCAACTTTACCCACAAGTGCAAATGAATGTAAGCATTTCCCAAAGTCTGAACAATCTGGGTTTAATGTGCTCTATGACAGTGTTTGGCCTTGTTTTCTAAGCAAACTAATCAGGTATTTAATATGCATTCCGGAATATACTACCCTCTATTTTCTTGCATGTAAAAGAACACTGTGTTTTAAGGATCTCATTGTTCCCTCCTCCATAGCAATAAACATTAGCTTAAAAGCATCATGGATATCAGCGAAGATAAAATTCTAATTTTTTTAAACCTCAAACATAATGAATTAAAAAAAAACAACAACAGAGCAATACAATTGTTCTTGAGACATAGATCAAACTTGTTCACACACTGTATTTCCATACACTTAGACCAAAAGACTTCAAAATCCTCACAAGTGATAGAGTTTTGACTTTGGACATTACAATTTTCCCTTCTCCTTTAGTAGAAGAAGCAGAGCTACTTTAGAATGATGTCCTAATATGCTTTGCTTCTGGTTTAATGCCTCCTCTGTCCAGATACAGCTGCAGCTCTCAGAACTCGAAAAGCTGGGACAGTCTCCTGTGGAGCTAGTTAACAACTAATATTACAGGCAGGCCAAGCAGTGCTAACTTTTGTTATGAGGTCCTATCCCCCTTGTATGCACAACTATGTACATTTGTGGTGGTAGCAAAGGGAAGGAGTCCTGGGAAGGTTTGAACCAATCAAAAAACAAAGTAAATGAAATATCCCTTTTTTCTTCATAGCTATACAAGGTTAGGTATCTACAAATTTGAAAGACAGATTTAGAAACAAAGTAGTATTTTTAACAGTATTCCAGTCATTCAGTCTCTGGGAAAATTGAGAAATTATTGCCTATGCTATAGGCTTGCTACAAAACAAACCTCCTGAATGGGACTGTGTGGTAATGGCTGGTAGCAACAGTATCAGAGGACAGTAAATGGACAGTCCTTTCCTTCATTAAAAACACACATAGTAATAACAGATCTCCATCACAACAGATCTCCTACTTCTGTGATGCTAGGAGCATAAACATGGCTCACTCCTCCTTACAAAGAAAAGATATGTGTCAGCTCTTCTTCACTGCATGGCCTTATGGGAAACATAGTAGTAGTGTAGATCAAGTGAAGTATTTCTGTATTGGTCAGGACAACAGTACTGTGATTAGCAGGATATATACACCTGGATTTTCCCATATATATCTGATTTTTCTCTTATTTAGTCATCAAAAAAGGTGCTGAAATTCAAAAGAACAGTCCAAACAATTTAGAAACCCCTATTTTTCCCAATGCCAGCAACTGTAAACTCTCTGGCTCCAGACTGTAACACAGGTACAGCCGAATGTATTAAATGACTGCAACATTTCCTTTTGATGTTCTCAGGTACTTTAACTCAAGAAACAGAAAATCTTACATAGAGGTTATTTGGTTTATAGATTTTCAAAGCTGAATAATAGTCACAACTGACAATATACATGCATTCCCTTTGTTTAATGTTGATGTCTTATTTCCTATTGAGTCCTTTTATTTGCCTGTGTTATTTGAAATCTGCTGTATTTAGTCTATATCTCTGATTAGTATGTCCTGCAGACTGCTTCCTATCTAAAAGGACATACATTCAGGAACCCATGCATACCCAAAATACCTTTCAAGATAACAGCATAAAATTCAGAAATTCAAACTAACAATAGGCTAAACAGATGCAAACCAAAGTCTTTAGAGAAGCAAGAGATTAGTCTACTCATGGTGCTCAGACCCTTTAGCACCATCATCCTGCAGATACTATTGTGTATTTTGAGGAAAAAATCTAAATTGGCTGCCATAGACATTAGAAATGCCCATATAGCAAAAGTACAGAACATACTGTAGCCATTTCAGAGGCTTTAATACCTTTAATAAAATTACTGTTACCACCACTACCACAAAGACAGCCAGTAGATTAGCCCAAGGCATGTGTATTTAACCTTATTTTCAATGAAAACAGGTATTTAATACTTCTCTAAAATGACATTTTTCAGAAAATGAGATTTTCCAAGGAGATGAGAATGATTTTTTTTCAGACATAGCAGGCTTGTTACAAACAGATGATCAGTTATCATGAGATATCACAGAAGCAACATTACTTCACAAATACAATTTCTTAAACGTGAAAATACAGTCTATTTTCTGTATGAAAGCATTTGCTGTTACAGCTAAGAAAATGCTGAGCCATGATGAGGCCAGAAACATTTATACTGGACACAGGAAAATTCTTATTTCATTTCTCTTTAGATAATAAAACTCCCCAAACTCCCATATCTTAAGAAGAATTTGGTTTTGGAATGGAGATGACATCTAAACTTCCTATACATCAGCGAAGTAAATGCTAGTGTGAATCAAACTGTATAATTTGTTTTGAAATACTACTGATTCTTTCTCTATGCTATTTTTAAGACTGTAGCATGTAAAGTAAACATCGTGACTGAGAAGGTTAATACAATGGAACAATACTGGGCTAAAAAGCAGTTTCATGTGGCACAAAGCTTGCAACTAAATTGAGGTAAAAATTACAGACAGGGATCACACAATTTATTAGAAAACCAAGACATTCTGATTCATGGAAATTATCATTTAGCATATCCAAACAACACTGTACTGCAATGGCTCCATGCAATCCCAGCCACTTGTACTTTCTACAGAACAATATTTGCTATTCTAGTTTCAACTAAACAGAACGTATATTTTTGCCTAAAAAAACCCAACAAACAAATAACCCTGGTGTGAACAATTAATTCTTTTCAATGAGGCCATCCTCCTCCATTCTTTCCATGGGTGACAAACAATTCCTCTTTGTGCTATCTGGAGAAACAGGAAACTACCAGCTGCCATCTTTTCTAAGGATATCTTATACACACAGTTACAATGAGAGTAAAGTGAAACACTGCAAGCAGCCCTGTGGAGAAGGACTTGGGGTTACCGGTGGATGAAAAGCTGGACATGAGCCGGCAATGTGCACTCGCAGCCCAGAAGTCCAACCGTTATCCTGGGCTGCATCAAAAGCAGCGTGGCCAGCAGGTCCAGGGAGGTGGTTCTGCCCCTGTACTCTGCTCTGGTGAGACCCCAGCTGCAGTCCTGCGTCCAGCTCTGGGGTCCTCAGCACAAGAAAGACATGGGCCTGTTGGAGCGGGTCCAGAGGTGGGCCACAAAGATGATCAGAGGGATGGAGCACCTCTCCTGTGAGGAAAGCCCGAGGGAGTTGCGTTTGTTCAGCCTGGGGAAGAGAAGGCTCCAGACAGACCTTATTGTGGCCTTCCAGTGCTTAAAGGGGGCTTATAAGAAAGACGGGGACAGATTTTTTAGCAGGGCCTGTTGCAATAGGACAAGGCGTAATGGTTTTAAACTAAAAGAGGGTAGATTCAGAGTAGATATAAGGAAGAAATCTTTTATAATGAGGGTGGTGAAACACTGGAACAGGTTGCCCAGAGAGGTGGTAGATGCCCCATCCCTGGAAACATTCCAGGTCAGGTTGGACGGGGCTCTGAGCAACCTGATCTAGTTGAAGATGCCCCTGCTCATTGCAGGGGCGTTGGACTAGGTGACCTTTAGAGGTCCCTTCCAATCCAAACCATTCTATGATTCTATGACTTGCTGTCCTCCAAATTACAAACCTAAATGTTGGCAGATTACAGCCATGGTCTTACTCAAAAGGGCAAAAGGCAAAAGACACTTTGAAAGAAAGTACATCATCATGGGAACTTCTGACCATTCTTTAGCTGGTTTTGAAGAAAAAAATGCAAAATCTATCATTACTATCTCTCCATATATATATACGCACACACACACACACACACACATATATATCTTCTACATTCCCTGTACTCAGTATTTCAGAATTTTAATCTTACGGAAATTTTGAAGAGTAAGATTATTAGGAAATATTGCCTGCCTACTAGTTCCAAATTTCTAAGAATACCTTTCCTTAATTAATTTTATCTCCACTGAAAAATACTGTTTGTCAACACCTACTAATAATGCAAGAAGGATTTTAAAAGTTCCATGAAATAAGTTTAGAATAAGGTATTTTTCATTTGTAGGTTTCCATTTAAAAGTCTTGTATTATCTAGCTCTAAGTATGACACTACACACAGAAATGGCTTTGGCCAAAAGACCTGAGAGCACACCACAGTAAGGTGCGCAACTAGTTGTGCAGCAACAAGAAAATAGAGTACTGTGTTAACAACAATGGGAAAAGTTAAGACTACAGAATTAAAAGTCCCAGGTCTTAGCACCTAGACCTTTTCTTCAGTGGTTCTTCACATTTCCTCATTTGCTAGCTTACTTCTTTACTGTGCTAAAACAATGTATCTTTTCAGGCCAGGGATAAAGAGTGTTAAAATGTGTATTTTAGCAAACTAAAATTGTCAAGAGCAACATGGTGAATTCTTGTTTGTTGAGCTGATAAGAAAGTCTCTTTGGTTTCACAAGCACAGTAGTACCATCTAGACAGATGCTTTCAGCTCATAAGCTGCCTTCAGGATACTGTTTTTGATGAGAACTGATTTGCATACCACCAAGTCTATGCTTACAGACTGCTAGTAGCTGATTTTGATCAGGGTGCCAATGGGCAAGAATCAGCATAACAGAAAAGAAGAGCTACAAAAGATAAAGTGAATCAGAAACCATTTTCAGAAGTTCCTTTTTGGTAAGGTCAATGAAGCTATCTTTTCAATAGGAAGTAATTTGAGCCTAATAGTTCACAAAATTCAAAACCTGCCTCACTTTTTTCTCTAGTAGAGCTGACTGAGGCCTTTGTGGCGAAGTAGGTTTCTGCTGAAAAACACCCCTGTTTTATAAAAACATATTAGTGTTTTCAACATCTGCTGGCTTGGGTGGCTGCCTGCAGGGTGCGAGAAGTTCAAGTGGTGGCAGCTCTATGTCAGCCCTCCCATATAAATGGGAAGCACGCAGCTCCCAAATCAGTTTCACTGATGTTACTCAGTTGTGAAGACCCATAAAATTGAAAGAATAATTTCAGTCACTATTCCGGGTCTCTGAGAGCATTTTCATTGATAGCTGTGTGCTTTGGTGTTATCTAAAATGAAGTATATAGCAACTTCTGTTCTGCAGAAAATCAAGGAACTGCATGTTAAAATTTGCATGAAAACTGTCCTCCAAGCTGAGGATTGTCAATTTTGGCACGCATTCCAGATAGAGACTAACTTTCAATTTGTAGGAAAAAATCACTCTCTATACCAAACTGTATGGTTACTCATCATGGCAAAATCTATGGAGTTGAAGTTGTAACTGTGATTTAAGAATGAAATTCCAATTTGTCCTACAGTTTATAATTGTTGTGTATTTGGGTATCAGGGCTATGCTGGTGTGTGCACACAGTGCGCTTAGTCATGAATTCCCTGGGTGGCCCAGGAATTTCCTAGCTAGTCTCTGCACAGATGAGATAATGGGCTAACTGGGAACAACAGACCAACTTCAGAACAGGCTGCATTTCACCTTCACAACAAAGTGCTTTACTAATTATTTCAGGAGCTGTCCAGGTGGGACCTTCAGACAGTCACAGAGATGCCTGCAGGCAGCTCTTGCTGGGCCAAGAGCAACAGACAGACACTACTCATATTCTTCAAAGTGCTGATTAACATCCTGGGTGGACATCTTGCCAGACCAGCTATAAGAATTAACTAGAACAGTTTGGGGAGTTCTACCAATTTAAGCTGAAGATGTCATACAAGGATGCTTGTAATGGAGACCTGCACTGCCATCCTGTTCAAGAGATTTGACTCCTCATGTGAGTACTACCTTATGGAAAGTTTCTAGTAAGTTGATGTTGTAGGTTTCTTGTGGTGTTTTGGGTTTTTATTTTTTTAATAAACACACTCTCTTTAGGTGTCTGTGCCACACCATTTCTCAAAATATCAAAGATGTAGAAAAGCAAGGCTGAGTGAGGAGAGACTTTAAAATTCAATCCTTTATCAACAATTTACATTGGGACCTTAAAATGACAGTCAAGAACTTTACATACTGAAAAATTTGGAGGATGTTCACAACCTTGTCCTTGTCTCCTCTGTAAGACTTTTCCCAGCCAATAATGAGAAAAAGAACAAGTATATTTTTCTGTTTTCCTGCTCCCATATTTTCTTTTCTTAGATTTTGACAGTAGAGATTTAATTCATGAGTGCAAAATATTCTCTCTTTATGGCACTAATTTTGTTATTGCAACAAACATATTTCCAAGAAAACAATATCACAGGTGGTGAAATTGATAATTTGTGCCAAAGGCTAAGGCCTTGTCTCTACTAATAAAAATAAAAATACTAATCTACACTGAGTTTTCACTCCTTCTACGACCAGAAAATCTGCACCAGTGAGGAAACAGTTATGAGGTTTGTTAGCACAGATGCAGTGTATAGAAAAGAACCAACACATTTTCTTTGTTTTCCAGGTTAATTTGCAACTGGTGTCTGTAGTATGAACCCGTAGGTCTGGAACCTAAACTTATAAAGTACTAAGCCCCCTTTACTTCAGCAAACCTCAGGTGAGTTTGACAGCATGTATAACCTGACTGGCAAAAGAAGAAAATGAGCAGTATAAGTACTCTCACAAAGACCTTAATCACCATTGTCTTACAATTCTCAACGAAGGGAAATTTTAGCATTCAGCTTAATGTGAACTGAAGTTCATATACTCCTGTTTAAACACAGATTAGGATTTCTGACAGACAAATGCCACTGAAAAGCTGACAATCTAATTAATACAAATAACTATCTTCCCCACTACAAAAATGTCCTGTATTTTAATAGCTCAGTTCTGCTGTGTAGAAATGAATATAATAGCATATGTTTTCTGAAATCAAAAAAGAAAAGTCACAGTTACTTTTTTTCAGCTTGTGCAATGATTTTTTCACTGGCTATATATGTCATAAAAATAATTACAATATCAAATTGAAATTGAACTGTTCTTTAGACATTTTACTTCTTCACAGAAGTAAAGGAAAAAAACACCTTGTTTCATAACATAGTCATCCTGAAACATACAAAGATTTTCTTACCCCAAAGATATGCAGATATACAGAGTACAGCTGGGAGACTAAGTACTTACAGGGGAAAGTGAAGTTGTACAAGGGCCCACTTACTCATTTATTCTGACTACCTCTATCAATGAAGGAGTTGCCTCTGGGCTACTACCCCGCATTCCAGCCTAGTAGATGGTTTTGGCCTCACCTCCCACTGAACCTTAAGGTAAAGTTGGAAGTCATTTGCCCACAAAAGAGCTACTGTGCTCCTCCCCACAGAAGAAGGGAAAAGGTGATTGACCTGTTCCTGGAATATGTTTCTTTTTGTCCAGTCAAGAGTGAAAATTGCAATTCTACTCATAAAAGCTCATCTCTCCTAAAGTTTCATGTTGCAGAGTAAGAGAAAACAAATTGAAATGACCAGTGCCTTTTCTGAGGTCTGATCTCACAATGTGCTCTGTGTTTTCAGAACACCTGTAAACATAATGGGAATCATGGGACTGACTGCGTGCAGTACAGGGCAAAAATCCAAACTCTGCTACAAAATCCAGACTCTGCAACGTAAGGTGAAAATGCAGTGTCTTCGTACTGCATTTGATAGACTACCACAATGGGCACTTAATCTAGTGGCTGCCCGTAGGTGCTACCACAACAGAAATGTCTAAGAACAAAAACCACAAAGGTTTTCTGTATAGCTGAAATTCTGAAGACAGTTTTCAGTTCAGTTCTAATTGTATATGTGGTTAATGTATACGTGATTAATTTAATATTGGTCATTCCAGTATTACGGTACGGTTTAGGAGACATTTTTTCCTGTAATGCATCATGTGACTTCCTGGGACTGTCAAATAATTTTTCACCATCAGATTATCAGAGACTGGAAATGAGACTGAGCTTTGGGGGCTGAAGCTCTAATGTGGGTTCAGCTAATGCACTGTTTTATCTAGCTGGGGTGTCTAGCTCATTGGCTCAGAATAGTGCTATCACCAGGTTTTCTTCCAATTCAACCTAAGATTTTGGCAAGGGGAGAAGGAATTTCTTAGCTTAATTTTTGATTATTTTTTTTAATTTTTACCATATAGAGTAGTTTACCTATTAAGATACCTACCCATTGAGCAGCATACATTGATCTCTATTTCTATCTACAGCGTAAAATTTTGCTTTTGGGAACATAATACC
>JANZLQ010000032.1:7061474-7090456 GCA_026212715.1 Elanus axillaris
TGCCTGCAGCCCCCAGCCCCGCGCCGGGAGCCCGCCGGCCGCAGGCCGGGCAGCGCCGGGCGCGATAACCGGCCCCGCAGGCCGCCTCGGTGGCAGCCGCGGGGAAAAAAAGCAAACCGAACATCCCTTTGACTACGCACATCGTAGCAGAATTACAGACGGTGTGTTTGAAGCCGTTAGAAGGCGCACAAGGTAGGAAACTGTTCATCCTTAATCATATGTAAGGTTAAACCGTAACAATGCAGCTCCTGCTTCATTCACCACAACTTAATGACCAAAACAGTGCCCCATTTTTGGGTGTGGTTTTTTCGGTTGTGTTTTGTTGGGGTTTGTTTTGTTTTGTTTTGTTTTGGTTTTCCCATAGCAGTGCCTGTGATTCCATCCCATTTATTTTAATAGCCTGATGGCAGAGAGCAAGGAAGGAGCCACCTTTATCATCCAGCCACCAGCTAGCTCCATGACTGATCCCTGCCTGGGAGGGGAAATTGAAACCTATGCAAATATAATCAACTGTAGCGGCTCTGGAGTTAGGGACGAGACTACGGTTCACTCTTGACACCAAACTTTCCCTTCTTACCTTTGACTTTTTGTCAAGGCGATATTATCAACAGGCTTGGAGATCGAGGCCAGCTCTCGCCATCAGCTGTAGCCTAGATCTGGTACAAACGGTTCTGCTCTGCAGACCCAGCTGGCCCAGGCAGCCGAAGGCAGGAGGATGCCTGCTCTCTTGTACTTGGAGAAAGAGCACCTGCAGTATCCATGGTCCGTGTAGCCCTGTCACAAACATAAATCTGGGTCCCCACTCTCCTCGAGTCTCGTAATAAAGGGGAAGTCCAAAACATAACTTACCCCTGGCTGAAGGGCCGCTGCCCCTCCACAGACTGACCAACACAGAGTCATTTCTGCATAATCAGGATGGCCTAGTTAGTTGGAACAGAATGCAACTAATGATGTACATGTACTCAGGGACACAAACAGCATTACAATAGTTGCTTTTCTCATCATCTAGGATATTTCCCAGAATATACATTTTAATTAAAAGCTTTAGACAAAATAAGTTCTAAAATATAATAGGGAAAGCAGGTCTTACAACACAGAAAATCTATTGGGAGACTCTGACAGACCATGAAACTACACTTTGAAAAAACAGATCACAATTTAAATTATATCAAAACAAAGGATGAGGCTTAATATGCAATCCTAAATCCAAATCCAGGAGTACTCAGTGAAAGAAATAAATTCATAGGATGACAAATTTTAACCAATACAAGATATTTTTCAGTATTTTTCTTCATTTTATAAGATGCCCATGAAATCACTTTACATCCCTTCCTGAACACTTCTTACCTTTCTGCTTTTTCTGGTTTTCTTTCTCTAAATTTACTTTTTTTTCATAATTCTTAGGGTGGGAAAGAGTGGCAACAGGTATAAACTTCAGTGGAGTTATGCTGATTTATACTAGTCAAGGGTCTGATCTAAACAGTATCATACTGTCGTGGTTTAACCCCAGCCAGCAACTAAGCACCATGCAGCCACTCACTCACTCCCCCTCCACCCAGTGGGATGGGGGAAAAAATCCAGGACTCATACTTACAATGAAAATTCCGTAAAATCTACCCAAGTCATGCTTTGGTAATGGGAAATTAAACTACTCTATTTCCCATCAAAACTACTTGGAAGTTGAAAACCCATACTCTGTCACACTGAAGGTAAAAATTACTGTACAAGAATTCCTCAGAGAGAAAAGAGGGGAACAGAACAGAAAAAAGAACACCAGTATAATCTAGTCTCTTCCTTTTGACCAGCTGGTTTGGGTTTGCAAATGTAATAGTTTTGTACTGTGGTAGCAAGCTAGATGTTGCTAAAAAAACTCAAGCTCCAACATGACAGAGCATAAAGCTTTTCTTATTCTATGCAGCTTAGTACAGAAACAAATGTTTCTGGATTGTTATTGTATGATTTGTAGCAACTTCTATTGTAAGGTTTGCAAATAATCGTAAAGCTTTTCTGACGCCCCACACAGAAAATTTTTAAACATTCACCTTTAGAACACTCAGCTTGCCATTTTGTTCCATGACAATTTTACAGATTTTCCTAGGGGGAGGAAGAAAGTTCTAATAACACATCCCTTAACAAAGCTAGAGCAAAAATGGCTTCATTTGAAATTTGGCATGTACAAAGTTATTTTTTGCAGTCTAATTCTATTTGCTCTGGATGGATAAGAATGAAAAAGATAGACAATTGTAAGTACTGGGTGGGGTATGGGGTAGCTGTAACTCTGTCTGCTTTGGTGTCTTACAGAATGAAAATATATTAATTCAATTGTTCTATAGAATTAAGGAATTAATTAATTAACTGAAGAATTAAAAATAAATTTGATGGAACTTAACTAAATATCCTGAGACTTTCTCATTAATGACCAGAACACTCAAGTTTTTTGAATCATAAGACATGAGAATTCACTTGCTGAGTAAATCAAAAAGGGCAGGGATGGATCAGCTGAGAGGCCAAAGGCATGCACAGGTTAGGCTGAGGAAGGATGTACCTGAAGTGTGCCTTCCACACTTTTTCTGTTAAATATAAGGGCATACAAAAGTTACAGATCCCCCAGCTGCTGCCCAGGGCTGCAGGGCTCCCTACACCCAGTACAGCTGGTCAAAGGATCTTGGGTTAGGCCAGCCTGGTTGTGGCTGGCATGTGGGATAACAGAGCGGGAGAGCAGCTGCAGTGGTGTGCTGCCAGTACAAGAAACCCTGGAGCATGGCAGCGAGGCCTACAGAGGTGGTCAGATGAAAAAGTCTCACATGCAACTCACTACATTTAACACGACTGTGTCTGTTCTGTCTATCCCAAGTGTGTGTCAGAAAAATTAAATACTTAACATGAACACAGAAATAGGCAGTCTTTGGCGTCCCGAGCAGTTTGTGCCTGACTCCATTCCTTTTTCCTGTTTTGCTGGATGCTATTTGCATATTCCTCCCTACTCATGGCAGCCATTCAGCACACCTCACTGCTCACTGCCTGCACCCCATGACTGCTTCTTATCACGGCCCAGGAGTTCTTCGCTCCCTGTGTCTCTCCAGCTTCCACAGTCCCCTTCTGTGCTTTCCCATTGAAGTTCAGAAGCTCACCCCATCTCTGGCCAATGACTGACCTCCTTTAGAAATAGATATCCATTAACTTCCCATTTCCTAGTTTGTGGCAGTAGACCCAAGGCTGATGCTTACTGCCATCAAGGGAGTCAGTCAAAGAAGTATTGGTACCCACTGACCCCAGCTACATGCTCCTCCAGAGTTGGTGGCACAGCCAATGCTCATGGTTGAAAAAGGACAAAGTACAACCCAGTAGAAATGTTATGGACTGTCAGCAAAGTAACGAGCAACTGCTTGCTAATGAGCAACTTAAAAACTTCTGATAACAACTACAAAACTAGTGAGAACAACATAAGTGTTTATAATACTGTAGAAAGGCTCCAGCCCCTGATGATATCCGTGCATATTCTCTTAGCTTGTCAGGGGTATTGCTCAGACATATTCTCACTGGATTCCAATTTTCTGAGCAGCACACAACTAAGACCTCCCAGAAAAGCTTTTACTATCAGTTATGAAAAAATGCATGACTATCAAGTGAGTCACTTTAAATTATGCACAAATGCTTCTCCACTAAGCTAACACCACTTCTTGCACTAGAACTTTTAGTTTCCTAACTTCATTTCAGTGGTTTCATTTTACTTTTGCATTACAACCTCTCTCTTTTTTTGGTCAAATAAGAAAGTAAACAGTTCTGGCGTTCAATAATTTTAGCACTTCAAATGATCTCATTTAGACTTTGAAGTTCAGCTTTCATTAATTGATTGGAATGGGAAAGGAGGAAGTTTCCATCTCAGTTGCAGCTATCACTTTACAAATCCAGTTTTTATTAGACCACATTTAGAATGGAAACAGACTAAAGCCCGGTTATGTAATTCTGAGCTTCAGAGATAGCAGATTTATGGTTACCAAAAAAAGAAGAATGTGAAAACACAGAATTCTGACTATATTAAAAAATGCAACTTTTTTTTTTTTTTGGTACACTAAAAGCAGCAGTATCTTAGATGTTTTTAGTGTATTTTTGCTGTGAGATTACTTTAGATGGGTAATTTGGATATGGGCACTTAAGAAAGCTAGCATCAACATTGCCAAAATTATGCCATAAAACAGAGGGTACAACTGTACCCAGTTAACACCATTATGAAAAGTTTTATGGCCCTCATCCTAAACCAAATTTTGGGTTTGCTTTTTATGGAAAAAACCTCCTAGATTTACTGTGCCTACATGGCACAGGTAGCAAAATTATTTCAATACCTTTTAGCTTGTAATTTTAAGCTGTGCAGTGTTAACACTGCTCAGTTTATTAGTCTAACATTTTCATTTATCATTTATGCTGGCCTGTACTTAAGGCACTTCTGTTCATTGCATTTGTAAAAGTACAAAGCCCTTCTAATGACTTGAACTAAGTTTAAAATCAGAATAAAAGAGGCGTGCTGAACTATTAAATGCAAACATACTAAAATCATCTGCCATGGTAGTTAAGAGTGAGGTGGAAAGTCTACTGTATTCCACAAACTTCATTGTGGAAGTACCAGACAACAGTGCTTGTTAAATCACTACCCCCGACCTTTTTTCCCTCTACCTTCCCTTTTATTACACAAAGGGAGTTCTCTTCTTTAAAGAATTGGTTATGAGGCTGTGTGCTTAAAAATGAATGTCCAATTTTGTTGCAAGCAGACAGTGTTGTAAAGTTTGTTCCCAATTTACAAAAAGACTGAGCTCATGGAGGGGTCTGTGTACAAGGATGGGCTGGCTCTAAGGGCACTTCTATCACAGAATGCATTAAGAAACCCCTTTGTCTAACCACAAAAGGACTTGCATATTAGTCTCAGGAGGAACACATTCCTGCCCATAGACTTTATTTTCAAAAGGATAAAAGTGCACTTTCTTCATAGGCAAAGGTAACTCAAAGAAATCCAGGTACTCAAGAGGATGAGGCTGCAACAAACTGCTACGGTCAATTTAATTGGAGTTAGACCCAGAGGCAACAATAAAACCATTAGCAGTACAGATGCTAGGGATCCCCAAGGAACCAAGATGCCACAATGCAAAATATTATTTGTGTGATGTTGTCAAGATTCTGTGGCAGACAGTGACCTCAGAAACATACAACTGACCAAACATATCAGGAGGATGGTAATATTTAATATGCAGTTCAGGATGCATTCATTCACAAACACTTCAGAAAGAGAGCTTAGCAGCTTTCTGCTAAAGAAGTGCATTTACTCAATAACCCCAGCCTATAAGAACGTGCAACTTAAATGATCCCTCCAAACAGGGAGAAGATAAAGATTAAATACTTTTCGTAGTGGACATCCATATAAAGATACATCTTTGTCTTCTATTATATATTGTCTAGTTAAGCATTTTTAAGACTCTTAAATTACACAAATCTTTCATGAGTGCCACCTCTAGGCTTTGTGCCCAACTACCACACACAGAATTAGAAATGACTGTTGAATGTATTTTCCCTAATGGGCATCTACCTAATTGGTCATGATTTATATGGTTATGGAACGGAAAGTGGTAGCACAGGTTGGTCAGTGGCTCATGACTTTTCCTGGCTTTAGAGTCCCCAGGATGCACTCTGATACTGGAAACAAGAATCATTTATATATGAAAATATAAAGTTATATCAAGCAGAGCCAGTCAGACATATCTCAACTTTTCAGGGAGACTTCACTGGAGAGCGGAGAGTACTTCTAGTCTTGAAACAGTGAGGCCAACAAACCACAGTTCTTACAGGCCTAGGAAAACACTACAAATTAACTCAGTTCTAGCTTTGTCCCTAAAAGTTGATGATAGATTACTCTTAATTTTTGCAGTCCTTTTGGTCCACAACTGAATCAACAGATTTTGCTAACATTTCCAAGCTATTTTTCCATACTGTATTCTGACTACAGCAGGAACGGCAGAGAAGATTTTTAAGAAGTTCTTAGTTTCGTAAAGCCTTCTAGGTAAAAGAGCCAGAACCATAAAGGTAGGATAGGCTTAAAAAGGATAATACAGAGAACCGTGCAAAGTGTTAACTTTTCAATCCATTAAAAACAACTACATTAGAAGACAGTGAACCTGATTCTGCAATAAAAAGTTCACTGCCCCCATGGGACAGTTGACTTTTTATTTCTGCTTCTAGACAAAGAGCAGGTTACGCTAATCTGAATATTAAGAATCATTCCTAAATCTCTCTCTGTAGATTACTCAAACCTTTCCATGATGCCACAAACATAATTCTTTCTTTACCCTATGCCTTGTCTTACCTTTTGCTCAAGGTGAAGATCTACTTTCTGTTTAAAGGAACTACCACAAGGCCTCCAATGCTATTTGAAACTTAGAAGATCTAAAAAGGGATATTCTTAGTATCAGCAGACTGACTGTGGGGCAAAGACAGATACAAGAAAAGTAAACCAAATGCTTCCTAAACCCTGTTCCTGAGAGGTATATTCTTGATAGCAGATAAGCTTACAACACCACCAGTAACATTTCTCCCAGTCTTTTGAAGGATCACTGAACACCTAGAACCACAGAGGCAAAATTCATGGGCTGGAAGGACACTGCTGGCGAGAAGAGATCCATTTAGCTCTGAGGCCAACACAGCTGCATATATGAATGTCATATAGCAGCATAGGAAAGACCAGTGCCGCTGTGGCTTTGCAAGCATTCAGGAGTAGAGAGGACTAGTGGAGAGAAGGAAGAAGAAAGGGAAGACTATCTAATTCAGCCATCATTTAGAGAATCGTCTGGTATGAACTTAACAGCAATATGGATTGGTTGTAAACCTCCAGAGATGCCATCTGCTCCGACGGCAATAATGCCAGGCATACAAAATGGCTGCTGATCGCTCCTCATACAGACAAGGCCATGCTTTCTACCTGAGGTGTAATGTTAACAGGCACAAAAGCAGATAAAGTTTTAGGCCTCCTGCGTTCATTCAGGTGAGAACAGAGTTCACGTTGAGAAAATATGGGAGGCCAGTGCTGTATCTCAAAAGTGGTGTGAGACTCAAAGCGCTCCTGGGAATCAAGTAAATAAGTAAATTAGCATATATTTCTTTGTATGGAAAGATTTTACATGTGCCTTCACATTCTAGATGACAGAACGTAATTTTGCTTATCCGCCTCCTAAGTTATCAACGCACACTCATTTGAATCTTGGTTATTTTCGTGGCAATATTTCAAGTTGTTCAAGCGCCACGTCAGGCCACGGTGCGGGCCGGCAGCGGCCACGAAGGAGCTGCCGCCAGGCGGCGGCGGGCGCCTGCTGGCTGGGTGGAGGGCGGCGGCGCGCGCCCCCTCGTGGGGCCGGTTCGTACCGCCCGCCAACCGCCGCTCCGCCGGCGGGCGAAAGCGTCCTTTGGAGGAGGTGAAAGCAATACTGGCAAAAAACCCCACCATTTTTACACGAGTAAGTTTTATCGCTACCGGGTTACGCAGCCACGGTTGTGTTGGTTAAAGAAGTAAATATTTTCCACCGTTCTAATCAGAACTGGCTTTTGTCAGAAAACCTCTGCACTGTAAATCTGTATTCACATATTTCTAGCACTCGTCTCAGCATCCCTGGTCTGTGTGAAATTTTGAGGTTGACTGGGGAAAGGCTCCCGGGGAAACAATATTCAGACTATGGAGTGAATGGTATAAGCCACAGAAAGGAGAAACACAGGAGTTAAAGGATACCAAGAGCCCTGAAAATGAGACAGAAACAGGAAGGAAGAATGGACAATAAGGAAATGGGGTGTAAACAGGGAGGAAAACAGAGGAAGAGGAAATGTAAGCAAATGACAAGATCGTTCTTACTTAGTTAAAGAAAGGTGTGATGTTCTTTGGGTCATTGGGAATAAAGCAGGCAGGCAAAAGCTCTTAGGGTTAAAAGCAGAAGAGTCAGCAGCCCTGATAATTGTGAGTGAGCTGAGTAATGTACAAACTTCTGAATGATCATCCAAATCTCATCTTTGAAGTTCATCATGCTACTAGGATCGATCGTGTTGTTTCTGAAAATATATTTGTTCATGAAGAGCGATGCCTCTTATTGGTAATGTCTCACAGAAACTCTCATGACTCTTAAAATAACTTTGAGTCATTTCTTCTCTACATAAAATCCAAGAGGCCTAAGCAGCAGCTAGGGAATAAAGGTAAGTGCCCAAAATATCTTCTAGTACAGGGTATGTTTTAAGTTTTGCTTACATATTACAGCATCAGATATCCTAAACTGAGGCCTTTTTAAATTATACCCTCGTGTGACCCTAAGTCAAAGACTTGCCATTTCTAGAGATCAGAAAGAGATGCGAATGATTTTACATCACACACTCTTGGTTCACTCAGCTGGTAAACCCAGACACTGGTTTAGGAATAGAGTGTATCCAGAAATTTGTAGCCAGCAATGTATCAAGGGAAGGACAAAAACAGCAAATAGATCTGCCTGAGCCAAGAAAGACGATGCCAGTAACTCCCAGAAAGGGGGACTTCAACTCTGCAGCAGCAGCAGCTGGAGGGAATGTCTGCATTCTGGAGGGACCCTCAACACAGCACAGGAGAGGAGCCTGTCTTTGGTAAAAATACCAGGCACCAAAATGAGTTGCTTTGTCCTGTTTAAAGCATAGTGGCACAATGCTGCAGTATATTCACATCTATTTCAAGTCCCAATTTTCTTTTTTTGTCCTCTCTGAGCATCTCTAAACTAGAACAGAAAATGTAGAAGTTAGTTCAGGACCTGCTGTTCTTAAGTGCAAATTTATTAGTTATTCTACAGATAAACCTAAAATCAAGTCTGATCAGTACTGTCCCTTTTCTTTTGGTATGAAATGTTTGTTATGCAGCAGTCTTGAGCCAAGCTCTGTGAATAATGTGAGTCTGTAATCAGTATCTTCATTTTCAGTGAAGCTGGTTGTCTGATGTGCTTTTTCTAAAAATGCTGCCAATATAGCTACTGATGTTGAAGCAACTTAGAGTGACGTAAGGGTACTTGGAACTACTGCATTGCCTCTTCATATAATTATTTTAAACGTGTTGGCAACATAACCTTATTTTCAGATTGTTTTACAGCTAATATATATATTGATTATGAGCTGAACTGCATCTGAACTGCTGAACTGCAAAGATGAGCTAATCTTCATTTGCAATTTTTCCATATAATGTACTCTGTAACATATTAATATACAGCTTTATTCTGCTCTGAAAAATAGGTAATTATGGATGACCATCATTCCTTGGTTTGCATACCCTGAGTACTTGGGCTTCAGACAGTGGACTGGGGGTGGAACGCCCTTGTGCAGCTGTTACTTCTGCCAATGGTCAGCTGCTACCTTGCACGTGCACTGGGCAGCACTGGAGGATACTCCATTGGAGCCACGCTGGCACCTCTCCTGACTGGTCCCAACATTTCTTTACTCTTCGATCTCATAGTTGCTAGAAATGAACCTCATTCCCCATCATCTAATTCCTCAACAGGTGCACATGATGTACATACACCATGGTTGCTCCTGTAGCCTGAAGTCAGAGTGATCCTATGGCACGATGACAATTTAATAGAGAATTGTGCACTTCCAAAAATTTTACCTTTTCCCAAACAAAGAGCAAATAATGTTAAAAGAATGAAATTATCCAAATTGTATACCTTTATGCAATGGCACAAAATGAATTCCAAAGGATTTTCAGTGCCTTATAGATAAAAACTAAATTATTTTTTACATAACATTTTCAGTAAGTTAGCCAGTAAGTGATAGATAAAGGAAGAAAGCCACTATATTCTTGGCCTGATAGTCACAAAGCAGGATTAAACACTGCTTATTTGAATAATATAACTGTAGTTATCTAAATAATAATAAAAATAGCAGCTATATTTGCAGGGAGATAACATCTCTAATTTTTTTGGAGAGGATAGGGGTTTTTTTAAATATATTTCACAAAATCTGTAGACGTGCACGTGCAGGTTATGGTTTTTTAAAACTTTAATAATTGGCATACACATGCTATTTTCAAAATCAGAACAGTATTTCAACTTTAAATTTGTTGGAATAAAATACATAGTAAAAAAATTGTTGGGGACTACACTAAAGCAAAAAATATCTTCACAAGGAGGAAATATTCTACCTTATGATTTATTTAATCTCTGAATTTCTAACAACTACGTTTGTAAAGTTATGTGGGTCGCGTTCATTTGAGAAGGAAATTAAAGAATTTCTGTGAAATAGGTGCAGCAACAAGTTTTGGCCTCAAGAGGGCGATATATCACCACGTCTAAAAGTTTTCCAAAATGAAGGAAAAAAACACTTTTTACTAGAATAGAACAAATGCTGTTTGCTTGTGGGTTACTGCTAAATACAGTGACCTCTGCTATATCATTGACATGACTTGAGATATAATGACCACGATTCCCCCTCAAAATCAGAACGTTCAATTCAGCATTTCCTATTATTCAAGGCTAATTGGTTAGAAGAGGTTAAGTCAGTCACCACACAAGAGATATTATAATTCTTTGACCCATGAACTTGTTTTGCAGTTAAAATTTCTGAGTTGAAAAACAGGGAAAATTATGATTGCCACTGTTCGCTAAATATGGCAGCAGCAAGGAGAGATTAAGATTCACCACCTCTTTTCTTTACCCCATTATTATTCCTCTAGTTTCCTAATTTAGCCTCCTGTTATGCATTCAGTTCTTGTTCACCTGCAGTCTCCAAAGAAATCCTGTCACTATTAGTTCCTCCATTAATTGCTTTTCTTTTGCTTCCTAATTCTTCTACCCTCCCTTTTAGATAGTTTCTCTAGTGGGTATTCCTTTATACTCTCTTTAGACCCTAGTTCTGACTCACTTCTTTCATCCCAAAATTTGTATTTGTTTACAGAATAAAATAAAAACAATCTCTGTTCTTTTGTTGTAGTTGTCTTATTCTTTATTTTTAACCCCAGAAGCTTTGCTGTTTCTAACAAATTTGCTAATTTTTTTCGGTTCTATGTACCTCAACAGAGCTGTAGGAGGTTTGCAGTGCAATGCATAGATGAGATTCACCCTAGTTTGCACTTACCTGAGCCAATTTCATGCTAGCTGCTATAGTTCAGTTGCTGCTAATAGTGCAGCAGTATTTACATTTTAAATTATCCTGTGTGTCTTTAGTCTTATACAGCACAATGAGGAAACTTTCATGTAGTCAGATGCTGGCATCAATAGGGAAAAAGCAATTAGTAATATTTAGTTAACTTTGACTTGGACATCTACACTATCTACTACCAAAAATCTGTTTGCTTGTTGGTTCTCCCTCTGTCAGCCTGGAGAGATTCCAAACATTGTCCAAGGGAAACCAGAGGCAAATCTAGCCCTGATTCGGGTAACCTTACTTGACCCGCATGAGAATCAGAGTTCAAAATAAGTCTTTACTAACAAGAAAGGAACATTCAGATGAGATTCCAGTTTGATTTGCTAAAGACAGCTCAGCTGTTTGTGAGGATTATCATCTGTGCACCATAACCTAAAGCAAGGATGAGAAAACAATTTTTTGCCTTTCTGGTTGCTTTCAGGATAACTTTCAAATATCTGCATAAGCATACAAACAGTCTGAAACAAGCCTCTGAGAGACCGTTTCCTGTCCATATTTACCACAAATTATATTCACTCTGATGCCTAATGATGACAACTATGATTTAAGAGTCAGCATGATTTAATGTTTCATTCCTGATTATAACTTACTGGAAAGGATGGAGGAATGAAAACCAGTTGCTGTCAAAATATATAAAGATACAGAAGAAGAAAAAGATATGAACATATTTTGAGGAGTTATGCAATAATCTTACATAAGTGGGCTTGCTCTTTCTTCTCAGGTTAATCCTCTCTAGACCTTTGAACATTTCTCTTGCTCTGACTCATCTCCAGCATGTACACATTTTAAGGCAATGATGTGTTAACAACAGTAGATAGACTGGAATTTGATTTAGGTGGAAGTTAGTAGTAATGTATTATTTAAATAATTAAATATTTAGAATAAAGCATAGTGATTTTGGTATACTGTATCTTTCTGGAATATCCTGTACTTCCTCACAGGAGATACATAAAACATAAGTATCCAAGAGCCTAAGTATATTATGTAACAGAAGAGCTAGACCTTAAAACATTGGGAAACCCATATCAATGTCAAAGTATAAAGCAATGAGCATTCTCTCTCACCCCTCCATATTTACTATATTTAAGGGAATATTAGAAACTGCAATTTTAAATTCAATAGTTTTCTGTTTAATAATGGTAGCACTTCAAGGAGCCCTAAAATCGATACAGTAACTAGTTAACAGAGTAGTTCAGAAGTTATCTCAAAACTCTTCACAACCAACCTTCTCCTCAGTACCTGTCCCCTGCAAGATAGCAGTTATAGAGGATTCAGTCCTGAACAACACTGGAAAATTCCTCTTAAACCGCCATACGCACCCTGAAGTAAATACCCAATTGCAATTTGATACTTTCTGTCTGTGTTTTGAAAGCTAGCGCCATCACTGCAAGCTTCCAAACCTACTTCAATGGTTTCCGAGTGCCTTTCTCTATCTCCATGAGAGAAGTGAAAGCACTGAACAATCCCAGACACTGATAGAAAGGACTCAATCGTAAGATCATCCTAAGTCAATACTGATTAGTTCTCCAAGTTATTGCTGTGTCCTTTTTAAATCTGGAGTCTCTACTGGCTTTCCAGGTAGGTCCCCTGACACCCACTGCTCACCTTTGAGCCTGCCCTTTGCTACAGTAAGAGCAGGAATTCTGCTTCTTCCAGTCTTACTGTTCCTCTCTCTCCATCTTCAGCTTTGCTGCACCCTTTTGCCTATTGGCAGAAATCCAGAAGGTAAGAAATAATCCTTGACCTATTTCTAGAAAGTTTCCAGTTCACAAATAAATAATGTGGGTGTCTCTGATGCAGGCTTGTGCCTAGGCTGTGATACAGATGATTAAGACATGACTCTGGGTTGTAAAGCCAATGGTCACTTAAAGCTGATCTGAGTGACTGCGTTAGAATAGAAGGGGAGGGCTCACGGAATCATGTATGCAAAAGCAGCTGTTCCTTTATTCATCTAAGCTGTTAGTAGCCATCCCTGAGCTGCGATGTGGTATCCAACTATGTACACAGTGAGAGAATCAGAAGTCTTTTTGCAGCCAAAGGTCTCATATCAGATGCGAGCCAAATATCGGATGTAGACATATCCCTTACAATCAGTTCTAAATACTAGTAAAGACATAGCCTCAAATCAATGCTACCAAAATTATTTGTGAGCAGATTTTTTTCTATTTCTCTCTCTCCACCTCTCTGTTTTTTTCCCCAAATTATTTGGAATGCCTTGCCAAATACTAAATGTAAAAAAGCCCTGATCTAAAACCACTCACTGCCAAATCATTCTGAGGTCTTTACATTGGAAATTCAAACAGTTCTGAACAAGCATATGCTTCACAATAGATATGTTTCATTAAGGGAGAATAATTCTTGCAGTCAGTTTTAGATGTAAAGTTACAAATTCAGAATTTGCACATCTTACATAGAAGTTTCTGGTTTTGCAAAGATTGCTGTTGATGAGCTCACTCAGACTATTTGTGGTAAAGCAAATGCCAAAGAAAAGTAATGTACTTGGAGGAGCTGTTTAAAATTCAAGCAAACTGTTAGGAACTAACTGTTTTGGAGGAACAGAGGGTTCACTGTATTTCAATATCGTCTTCTAGTAAAGAAGTACTTGTCTGAGTAAAAGTGAGAGTTCCATATGTATACTACATTACTGCTTAATAACAGTTTAACCGTCTTGAAAACTGAGGGATGGGCTTTCAGAGCAGGGGGTATCATCAGACTCAAAACAACAAAGCACAAACTTGACTCTCAGTACAAAATGTGAAGTGACATTTTCAGTTATGCTGCACAAAGCAGCAAGACTGCTGAGAAAACTGCAGAGCTGCCAAGGAATTTCTGGATCTGATACCTCTTTCACTTACTGTTTTTTATAAACTGGTTATCAGTCAAGAGCAGTATTTCAATCTAAATTGTATGAAGCAGTATAAGTAAGATTCAGAGATGAATAAATTTTGGCAAGCACTCTATCTATTTGGAAAAATATGCAATCCATTTATTTTAAGAGGGTCAGTATTAGAAGTTACTAAGTTATTGAAAGCAAGAGGGCTAAGGGGAGCACTGTGACACTTTAAAAATCCTTTATCTGGTAATCCAAAATAAGATAGTCCTGTTCCCTCTTATCTTTGCTTTTTCAACCTGTTTTGTCATTGCTAATTTCGGTTCTATGTTTTTTCTTTGTTACCAAGCCCCATCAGTGTTATTGGTTCCTATTAGTTTTTCACTACCTTAGCCCCACAGCCCAAACTTCATTTGTCCTCTATGCATACTTTTCCTTCTAATGATGAAAATCACCTCCAAAAATAAACTTCACCTCCCCTAAAGCAATCCAGCTTCTACCTTAACTATACTGGTGTGTTTTCAGTCCATTCTCTGCCAAGAAGCAACTCTGTCCCCTTTCAAACTAAACAACACAAATTCTTTCCCTTTGTGTCAGTTCTCCATATATTTTCTAACCAACTGGCTCTCCACTGCCCAAATGGACTCCCAGCTGTATCTCCAATACAAGCTTGCTCTACCAAGGCCATTAACCATTTGCAGAAGCCTATTGTTCGGTTACCTTTTGTGACTACCTTCTAAAAATGCAAATCTTCCACACCCAAACACACAAGCTATTTGTCACACTAACAAGTTTAGCTCCAATATTGCACTCTCCTTTGTAGACTGCACTGATCCTTAGCTTCTCCTAATCAGGAAAATTATTCCCATTACTCCAGTAATTTGGAAAAGGGATCTTTATTCTCTGTTCCACTGAGGCATCTTGGGTTCAGAGGGGATAAATGGTTGCACAAAGTTGAGGGGATCCCTGACTGGGTCATGGAAGGCAGCAAAATCTTTTATCCAGCTCTTTGCTGTAGGTTCCCTGGGGCATGCTCTACCCCACAGCAGAAAAACATGCAGAGCAGCAGTATTTCATTCCCTTAGCACATCAAGAAGGTGGGTAACCACTGCCAAGGCTGACTGGGCTCCCCAGACAAAATACAGAGCCAATGGAGTTGAGGGCAAATTCATGAAATGTGATGAGCTAGAAGGATGGGATAGATAGATATCAAATTGCTTCTTGCAGAGGCAATCCAGCTGCCTCTTATAAGAAATGGAGCCTGCAATAAAACAGGCTATAAGTCTGCATAACAGGAAAAAATCAGCAACTTGCTCCATACAATTAACCCTGAGTCCTACAAAGCAAACACATCTTCATTTAAATGGAGTGTCTTGCAAGTGGTTACATTTCTACCCTTTGTAATAGTGCCCTCAAAAATCAAGTAGATGAGATTATCATTGACCACAGATTACAGCACAACGATGCCAGTATAGTTAATCTAGTATTGCCTTCTAGAGAAGGAGATAAAACTGCCTGAACAAGGTTTTTTTATTGTTATTATTATTTTATTCACATAAGATGATTGAAAATGCATTGTCATTAGATCAGCGCAAGGTCAGTTTTTTCTTCCAATTTTTCAGTTTGCATATAAAAATGGGGGAAAATAAATTATTAGTATGATTTTAAGGAAAACTTAGTTTTCTTGCCGAAGTAAACCTTACAGCACTCTGAAACTGATACTATGGAGTCCTAGTGTTACATATGAAAAGTGACGGTTGGCCATCTTCTGTTGACTTTACCTGTGAGAATTATGTTCCCTCCAGTTAGTGTAACAGAAACTAGAGAGCTTAATCTGCATTCTAAAAATTCATTTGAGGCAGCTACTAAAAGCTGAACTATAATAATAAGAGGAACATTCAGAATTTGTTATGACTTCTTCTTACATTCATCTCCAAAAAGTAATTTCTAAAACATACAAGGAACTGCCACATAAATTGTTATGTACCCCAGAATGGAGGTACACAGTATTAAAGGCATAAAAAGCATGTGCCAAAGAATTAGCTGCAGTGCAAGGCAAAATATGGCAGGAGTATGCAATATTTATTGCAAAGCGAGAAAGTGATCCTATGTAGCAACAAATGGGCCAGTCAAGCAGAATTCTGTTTGTAGGTAGACAGAGAGATTAACAGCATGATAATCCACATGCAAGGACATCTGCTTAATTTGCAAGTATGAAAAAATACATTTATCAGTTTCTGCACATGACTATCCTCCATATAACTGAGAAATGAATAAGGCTTCCAATAAATGCTTTAGCATATGTTCAACAAATTGCTTACTATCAAGATATTACCAGATTTATACTAATTTGAAATTATTCCCATCATAATAAAATACTGAAACTTCCTTGTTTGCCTTATTACCTAGCTAAAATATGACTTTCAATTATTTTGAGGCTGCCAGTACTTTCTAAGATGTTGCTATCCCAAAATGAAAGGTTATTTTAGTTTTACTTTACAATCTCAATAAATAAAATATATTAGGCTAGACACTTGCAGTAGTGTAACTGGATTACTAATGGGCATGAGCATGCTTCTTCTGTCTTTAATTAAGTTCTCATTTCAGATCTGACTTCTTTAGCACAAAACTACCACTAATGAGAGTATTATTGAATTATTGCTAAGACATGTATTCATGCAATTAGGAAACTCCATTTTGAATTGGAGACTTCTTATTAAATAAAAGAATTAATGTAAATGCCAAATGATGATAAAAAAGCAATGGCACACTTTTGATACTCTGCTTAGGAATTACAAAACAAGAGATCTAGCAAAAGAAAGGATTCATCTGTGACTCAGGTATGGTATTTTTAGTTAGATTTTTTTACAGTACTTCATAACATCACATAAGGGAGGAATTTTCTATTTTTCTATTATATCAAATTAAAGTACCTCAGCAAGGCACCATAAAGTTACTGAGGCAGGATTTACCTTCATAAGAGCTATTGTATTGCAAAATTGGTTCTTTACTAGTCTTACAAGCAGAAGATGTAATTACTAGCAACAATGGAAAAATTTAGGTGAATAAGCAGCTTGGGAAAACCTTATATTTCTTTAAAATATTATAATATTATAATTGCTTTGCAAAACATTTCAAAACTTTTCTCTTGATTCTTTTTAATTCACCACTCGGGAAGTACATTTTCAAGCCAGATGTACATCTTTCTGCATGAAATAAACATGAAACTTGTGTGCTACTTTTAAGGGCATGGATCACTGAGGTCTCTCTCTTCCTAGCAGTGCTCTTTGCATCTGGTCTTTCTGCTTAAAGCCCTTCTACTCTGAGCCCCTTCCCACAACATATTTCATAAGATTATTTTCAAACTCCATGATCAACAATTCCTGCACATTCATCACAACCAGGAACACTGAGAAATTGTAGAAAAAGCAGTGTCAGCAGTAGCAAAGTTCCTCAAGGACAAGAGCAGCAGCTGTAATCACTAGCTAGAAGGGTTTACTCTGGCCAGAGAAGAGCTAACTACCTTTAATTGCTGTCAGGAGCTCAATCCACTCTCCAGAGGAGGTGAGGAGGGGATGGGTATGGAGAGGAAGTGGGTGTTTACAGCTGCAGCCAGTTGTTACAGCTGGTTCTTATTCCTCCATCCTGGCAGGACTGAACTGCAGCTGCAGGGAATCACACAAAGACAGATGACCCCCCACCAAAAGAGAATTACTTTTTCAAGGTTTGAGAAAAATAAATGTGACAATTTGAGAGGTTGATGCAAAATATTTCTCTGCCACCTGCTTCTTGCCAAAAGGATGCTAGTCAGCATCTAGTGGAGGGAGCTGGTTCCTAGACACTCAACAATTCCATTCCTTAAAAACAGGCTTTTACAGTATCATTTGAACGACAGCATCTTACGTATTCACAAGCAGCTTTGATGGGGTTTGTTGCTTGCACAGGGCTCTGTATCTGTCAGCTTCATCTGGACTAATTTTCAACACTACACAAACTTAAGCACAGAAACAGCTTGCATGGAGATGGTTCTTTCATCAGAGTCCAAAAGATGAACCCCAGCCATCAGAATGGAGTCATTAAACACTGCCCTTTAGAGCTGACTGTTTCAAGGCTGACAGCTGCTGCTCCCTCCTTTGTTTATGAAGAAATTTATCTTTCTGCGTTTTGTACACTGACTTTACACTCAAACATCTCTAGCTCAACTACTTTTCTACTAGTCATACTACTTCCAATGTCTTCAAAAGTTATAGAAACCATGCATTGTAAGAAGCATTTACTGAATTTATAAAACTAAGTTCTTTTTTCTTAGCTTTTACGGAGCTTGATTACACAGATACCAGATTTAACATTTAAATGCCAAAATCACCTTTTAATGCCTATGTCATGAATTTTAAAGGATTTTGAAGTCTAGTAGAGATGGAGCTTTCTTTTCTGACAGCTATATTGCTAAACTACATTGAGGATGGACATGAAATGTTCTGAATACAAGAGTTCTCCTCTACAATGGCCAGGAAGACAAACCCATCAGAAAATTGAAAGAAAAATTTACTATGAAAGCTATTAATTATATTATTGAGATGGCTACGTCCTTATTTGACTATTCATTCAAATTCACCTCCCTTTCCAAAATTTATATTTTTTCTCAAAAAGATCTCTCATATTATTAACTACTGTAAAGGTTTCCACTTTGTAAAGAAGAGTTACCTCTGAAGAAGTGATGCCAGAAGCCAAGAATGAAATCCTATCTCATCTGAAGTTTAATGGGACAGTATATTATTGCTCTAGCATATTGCACTATTAAATTGCCATTATTTAGGAAGGATTATTTAAGTTAAAAAAAAAGGGGGGGGGGAAGAGACATTATGCTCAGTTCCACCAACACTGGAGGGAAATAATCACTGCAAGGGAAGAGAACTGATTAAAAAGAAATGTGTTTATTATGCATGATATGACAGGAATCAAGAAAATGATTCCTCTATTCTTGGATTAAAGCAATTCTCTTTTATAAAGAAAATAGGCAGATGATATTAAGTATAACTTCATTCAAATACAACAAAGATCCCTGATTTTCCAATGTTTATTTTTTACTTCATGCAAAAAATAACTTATCATGTACCTGATCTTGGCAAAGAGAAGCTCTGTTGATAAAATAATGTTTTGCCAAGTTTAAAGGCATTGTTGTAACTAGAAGAACATAAGCAAATTCTGTAAAGTTAACTGCAGTCTATTATAACTGCCATGATCACTGCTGTTCTCTACCCCTAGCAGTCACTTAGATGCGGCTATTTTCATCATGAAAAGAAAACAACAAAGCAACTCCATCCCTGCCCACATCTCCATCTCCATCCATAGGCTTATCAAGAACACCGCAGAACAACATAGGATTATTGCCTTACCTCAATTTTTTCCCATATGGTTTCATAATTCTCTTGGTGTTGTATATCTTGCATCAGTTGACGAATAAAAGCTGATTTATTTGAGGCAGAAGTCTCATTCTCAGTAGGCTGAGTGACAACAGTCCTTTCTGACTTTTCTTCAATATATTTTTTAATGCAAGATACTGGCATAGAAAGATCTTCATCAGAGAGAATATCACTGAGAGGCCCAGATTCAATACTGTCACCTAAGGAGGATGCTATATCACTTGAAGAGCTTGGTGAAATTCTGCCCATTTTTTTGTGCTTTTTTGTCTGGTATGTTGGATACATTTCTGAATCTGAGTTCATTTCTGACAGCTCCCAATCATCAATATTTTGAATGGTTTCTCGTCTGGGCTTTTGGGGCAGCAACTTTGTCAAATTTTCTAGTTTTAAAGCTAATACTTCAGTCTGTTTGAGATGTGAAGGAAGCGCTAAATATTCATCAGATCCATACCAGACCTCACCATCTTTACTGTTTTTCTGAGTATACTTTGGTATTGAGGAGAAGGTTTTATTATTCTTTCTTCTCAGTAGAAGAGGTGATGAGTTGGTAAGCTCAGAACCAGCTGAGGAAGCACTCTTTTGGCTATGTGTTGGTGAACTAAAAGGCTCAGTTTTACCTTGTGATTGCCCATTTGGGTCTCCCTGGTTACAAGATTCTGATGATGCAGAAGAATCTGTTCCCATCTTCTCCAGAGACTGAGAGTTATGAGAAGTAATTCCATTCTGTAGAGAAGAACATCCTCTTTTTTTGACTTGTATTGGTGGAGCTGTTTTACACATACCACCAGGTGTTCTGCCAGCTTTCACTTTCTCTGGAGTATCGTGAGACTTCTTGTGCTTTGATTTTTCTTTACAGATGAAAAAAGTAGACTTTTCTAGACCTACAGGACTGTCCTTAAAGTGATTATTTATTGTGTACTCAAGATTTCTATCACTTATTGTATTTAAGCAATCATATGACTGACTAACTGCAGATGCACTGTTAGTGTATGGTGACTGTAAAGCTAGGCAAAGCTTGGACTTGTCTGGGGGATCTAACAATGAGGGTGTACTTCTACTCATTTCATTTTTAACTATCTGAGAGATTTGTCTTTTAAAATCATTGGCTTCCATATAATCTTTAAACACATCATCTTTCAGAAACAGACCTCTTTTTGGCAATGTAGGCTGTGTAGGGGAGTCTTCATTATAGTTAAAGCAGTCTCTTATGGACCTCTTAGGAGTTGAGTTTTCACAGTGAGAATGTTTGATTTTTTCACTGGTGTGCTGTGGAAGATTGCATTCTGACTTCTTTAATGTGGAAACTGGTTTGCTGTCAGTAGGTAAAACACCATCTTCAGAGCAAGGTCCTTTAGAAAGAGAGGAGTTTGCAGAAGAAGATACTAGTGAGAGCTCATGTGGTGGTTTCCCATCTTTGCTTTCTTCTCCATCTTCTGCTGAAAGAGGTACCTGGGTTTCTTTCTCATTTAATGCTTCATTACACTGGGAAGCAATGGAATCAGTTGCTACTGCAAGTAAACCCACACTTCTGATAAGTCCTGGAAAGTCCTTATCCATCTCACTGTAGTTCCAGGATTCAAATGATTTTGCTTTCCCTTGGCTGGAGGTCATATCATCTAGAGCGCCAAGGAAATCCTCACTAGGACTGTAGTCAGATAGTTCAAATGCAGTAATACCACAATCCAGTGACAAGTAATTTTGAGAACATTTGATGGTTAACTGTCCAGAATCATCAACTTCAGTTAAAGAGTCAAGACGGTCCTGAAATAAATGAAGAAATGGTACATTTTTAGAAGATTAATTTTCATATACAACACAGGCAAAGTAACAAAGTATCAGCTTTTATGTTTCACTGCCTAGTATCTAGAAAAGTATTCATCACTGACCTGCCTGTTTTTGCAGTAGCCTGTAGATGAGAAAACCATTCTAAAGTTTTTGGGAATTAAGAATGGCAGTAAACTGAAAAATGCTTAGTTTCAGTCTGGTGCAGGAAGTTACCTAAAAATAGCAACTCATTTTTGTATTGGTGTTCTCCTCCTTAAATTCTGCCTCAGTTCTACTTACTCTGTAGCTGGCACTCAGAAATTCCATACAGCTGACTTGTAGTATTTCCTGTGTTAACTATCTCAAACAGAATGGAGAGGATCTTGGGGACTGCTGAGTGTATCAGCCACCTTCTTAATCTTGTGTTAAATTGGCAGAGCATGTCAACTGGACAAAAGAAACTGAAAAGCAGAATTTAAAATAAAAAAGCCAACGTTTAGTCCAAGTGCTTACAGAAACTACTCAAAAAGCATCATAAAGGGCAGAAACTCATGTTTTCAGATTTTAACTTTAGGTGCCTAAATCAGTACACTGGTGTTTCTTCCCCAGTTTGGTTTTCATAATAGAGTTTTTTAAAGCAAAATTTGAGTATCCACTAAATAGATTCCTGCCTGAATTATTCTCTGGAACATCTTGTCTGACTAAGATGTCTGACTGTCTTGTCTAAATCCATAGTTTAAGGACCTTAAGCATCATGCCTGAAGAAGGTGCAATAACCCCACAATCTCTTAATCTCATAATAAACAACTTGTATTTTGGTCTGAACAAGAATAATCTCAATAAAGAAAGTTGAGCCCTGTACTCTGTCCACTTCACTTGCATTAGTCAAAGTATAAAAAAATCCTCCAGCTAAAAATATTTATAGAAAAGATTGATTAGAAAGTTATTTATCCAACATAATCATGGACATTGAAAATATCTTCTATTTAGCACATTCTATCCAGACGTAGAACCTATGCCTCAAATAGTACATTGTCAATAGTCCAGAATTAAAATGGGAAGTTTCTATAAATCTGTCAAATTTATATTTTGGAGCTGCATTTATTAAGGAAAATAATGACTAAACAATGATTGCTATTATAGCTGCATTTTCCCTCTAATCTCAGGAGAAGATTAGAAACTGTAAAACCATAAATAAATCAAAACCTTTCCCAAGGCCCTAAGGGCCTTGATTTCTCCCAAGTAATGAGTTCCATTCCTTCATCTCTTAAAAATGTGTTTATTAACATTAATAAAATTTACAATCACATGCATTAAACCACCTTGTTCAGTCATTTTCCAAGCAGCCTTTTAAATGTGTGCTTCAGAGGGGCATTATTTAATGCCAGTATTACCATGTTTTTATTATCGTTATTTCAGAAAAATATTTTATTTAGTTATTTGCTTGGCTATAAAGAGGAATACCTTAGTTCAAAAAATTTGTCCCTTTTCACATAGTAATGCTTCCTGTAAAGCTCAGTAGGTTGTTTCCAATACCTTCTTGTATTTATATTTAAACCAGCACAATTCTGCTTTTTTTTTTTTTTTACTTTTTCAAATAAGCTGATTTAATTCATAAGATATTTCTTTTGTGACTTTACCAACTGTTTGGGAGCATCAGGATTCACTGTATTTTAACATAGTCTTACAGTGATCCTTTCCCTATTTCCTGGCTTTATCAATTGTGAAGTAAATCTCACAGGTGGGGTTCAGCTGGACAGAACTCAGGCTGCACAGAACTCATTTTTGTTTCCTTCTTATCCATCTCTGGGTAACTCCTGTCAGAGAAATTGTCCTTCAAAATCTTAACTCTCCAAAGTTTTTTATTAAAAGAATTGTTTTCTTAATTTGGCTTCTCCAACATGGCAGGCAGCTTGTCTCACTGGTTCCTCTATTTCCTCCAAGCCATGAAAGTTTTTGTGCCCTTTCCTGCTGGCATCTTATTCAGTATGGCACTGCTGAGATAGCCAAAAGTGGTTACTGCCTGCCCAGTTAATGAGCTGGGTTCCTAACGAAGCCAGTACAGCCTGTGCTGTACACTTTCATGTTTTGGTAGCTACTCAGCCAGTGTTACCCCTGTTCATTATGTGAACTAATGTGGTGCACATTAGGCTAATTTGTGCACATTTATATGTGTTACAGCTACAGTGTAAATATAGCCCAAGGGGGACTTGCGGTGTGATTGACTGTGCAGTCTCTGATCTGAGAGAGTAGTAGTGAATGTTATCAAGATGAGACTGTCTGACTGAACAGGAAAGAAACCTTGGCAGGTCACTTCTTCCATGGAGCTCCTCAGTTAACATTGACAGCCAAAGCTGCTCTTCTTCACCATTACACAGAAGACAGCTGACTTAAGGAGTGAGCCAAACATTTTGTGAAACAATAGGTTTGTGGACTGCAGAAAAGCATAACATTTGCTGTACTGGTTCAGATCGAATTTCTCTCTAGCCCAGTATCCTCTCTTTGCATCAGTTCTAAACATTTTCTAGTAGCTGAGCTGTAAGATGTGGGTATACATATGTGACCCTTCCACACAGAACACTTCTACCTTTACTCCCAGCTTCTACCAATGAGCATTTGGAGGTTATAATTCCTCCTGTCTTTGCTTAGTTTTCACATTTATTTTTTGAACATCTTTCCACTTCTAAGTGTCCTACAGTAGTGAATTCCAAAATAGAAGTTTTTGTTGTGGGTGAAAGTTTCCTTCTATTCATTTCAAACCAGATGACTTCCTAATCTCAGGAGAAAAAAATAAACTGTCATTCACAGTTCATAATCCCCAAGGAGTACTGAAAATTAGGAGAATGACTCTCCAAGGAAGGGTTATCTCTACAGGCAAAGGTTTCTAGGTTTGCTCAAATAGTCTCACTATTCACATATGCATGAAAATCCCTAATAGGTAATACTTTTATCATGAAGCACTTACTAGTCCCACAATGGAGTCCTATCCAGGAAAGGACATGGGGGAAACACCAAAAAAAGGTAAGAGTAGATACCATTGTCTCTACATTACATTTTAGTTATTTATTTATTTTCGTCAAATAAAACCACTACCATTATACCTGATGAAAAGCTTGAATAAATACCTGAAGGTTAAAAACTGCAGAGCAATTTCTGGGAACCAATTCAAGCATTAGAGCAGAAACTTAATATTAATATTGTGTCCCTGCTATTGCTAGCCATTAATTTTATCAAATACTATTTATGTTTTAGTTGGGGTGGAAAAAAAGAATCATGTCAGGATATTTGGGTGTTTTATTACCATATAAGCCTACCTGGCAACATGTTTTTTCCCCACTGAAAAATAATCCTCCCCTGAGTCCTCCCCTGTATTGGAGGGATGTTATTTTATAGCAGTTTTAATCAGATCCAGATGGGACATTTCCTGTTTCTTAGTATCTGAATATGCCCCTTCCTTATGTCTTGAAATCACAATGCTCATGAAATAATGACTTCACCCTAATTCACCACTCTGGATATTCAGACAAGTGTGGATTTCCTTCAGACTTGCCAGAAAAGGTTAACCAGTAACAGCAAAGCAGAATATGAAACTGAAGCACCAGGTATGTATACATCAGGAAGAGGGGGTGTAGAAGGTGGGCCTGGGCATACCTGAGCATTGATTTCAGGGCCACCCACTCTGTTGTGCAAAGATAAATATAAAACCCAACAAGGACCAGAGAAATATGCACATTTTCTTTAAACTTGAGTGATCTGAAATTCAGGACCTGTTTAGAGGACTTCTGACATCCTCTGTAACACAGGTTGCAGAATCTCACCGCATTGATATAGAGGTCTCTTTCTGTAAATGTATCTAATAAAAGCATTTTATCCTAAACTAAGGACTTCCAGCAAATGAAGAATCCACTACACACTAAGGTATCTTCTATTAACCATTAATTACCCTAACTATTGAAAATGTGCATCTTCTTTCAGTTTTAAAAATTAGGCCAGTAGTGTCCTTCTAACTAAGCTAATTCAGTAATAATGAATTAAAAGGAAAAGGCATTTTAGTTAAATGACTCCAGATTTACAAATCATTTAGATGTGTGTGAATTTGACACCTGTTAGAATAAAAACTGTATGATTCATGCATCATTTCTCAGACAAAATGTGTGACTGTTCAGAGGCATATTGCAGAATTGCCACTCAAACAAATTAAAGCCCATCCTCTCTGCTATAAAGCAATATTGACCTCGTCTGGAAACTTTTGGAAAATATTGTGTAAGCTTCAGGTTTGTGTATGCAAGAAGTGAAATGTCTTAGCTTTTCATTAAAGAATTCATTGCACATAAAAATTGAGGTTTGAATTGGATATGAACTTTAAATTCATGAGTCACCAGATCAAGGACTTTGGACAAGATGCACCTTTGTAAGTGCTTCCAATCCTTTAGGAAAAATATTTCAATCAGGAGAAAACATTGCTAGCCACTAGCATGACACTTCTGAAAGTTGATCTTAAAGTACTTGCTTTAATTTGGTTCAATGACAACAATTATCAGCTGAAGGCACTTAAAACACAAAATTAGCAAAATATCTAGAAGACAAGTAAGCCATCCTTAAAATTGTCATCCTAGCAATTTTAGATGTGCAACAGGAATGAGGTTCTTCAAATACAGATTCAATTATCGAAATTTAGCTTAGTTACTATACCTCCTTAGTCTCTTCAGAAAATGCTTGCAGAATATCAGTCTGCCTGGTGTAGTTTCCATTGGCGTCTTGTAGTCCCTGGAGAATACGCTCCCTCAGAACCAGAACAGAAACACGTAGCTGGTGCCAGAGTAGTTGTACTGTGTGGATATCGACTATCACATTGACAGAGTAAGACAGAAGCTTCAAGGAAAACTCAGTCTCTAGTAGAGCATGAATTTGTTCAACATGATCAGATATATCTTCACAAATATCCTGTAATAGAAAAATAAAGTAGGTATTTAGCTACAGGCATGGTCTTTCCATGGATCAGCTCTACTTTTCATCTACTTTTTATTAAATGCAGAATAGATTATTTCAGAGAGGAAAGATAGTGTAATTAATACATCCAGGGGTCTCTATTTTTTTTATTTATGGCAATGCTACAGCAACTGAACCAGCAGCTGTCCTGTTTGGCAGGACTGCTCAGTAAGTGCAGAGACAGCATACAATAAAGAAGGATGGCACAACAAGATCATATGAATCAGAAGCAGAAAACCAACACTGTACAGTGACATCCTAGAAGACAGCAATAGGAATGAAAGTGATAAGATTGCCACAAGCAGTGTCCCTCTCTGCTTCTCCCCCTCCCCACTCCAATTAAAATGCAAAGAATCTGATCTGTGCCATCATCAACAAAATTCTTTTAGACAGAATTTACCTTTTAATCTAGCCTCTATAGCCAAGTGGGGCAAAAGTGTGGGATAGACTCATTGTGGATAAACTATTCCTGAGATTTTGCTGATTGCTATGTTGAGTGTTCTAACTTTTGCATAGTTTTATTCTGGACTTGAACAGAAGATGGGTGGAGAAGGAGAAAGTGGGAATACAGAGAAGCTGTGAACAGTTGAGTTGAGAAAGCAGAAAAGAAAATGTAAATTACCAGATTATAACATCAAGATTTTGATGGGATGATATCCTCTAAATTTAACAATTAATGTTCCAGATTTCTAAACTGTGCTGCATACAGCATAAAATCTTTACAATCTAGTCTTAATCTTCTTTGTGAAAGGGTAAGTCACCAGAATAAAGAATGATTAGGCATATACTATTGAGTGAACAACAGCATTTCCTAACAATTCTGTCTGAAAACTATGTGTAAAAAGCATATTATAAACAAGTAAGGAAATGTGATTAAGATACTGAAAAAAATTAGCACTGGATCCTAGAAGGTTTTTTTCCTACATCTGTGGCACATATTTAAAAGTGACTTAAAGCTTATTTAAATCCAATACATTTCTTAAAAAAAAACAAACAAACATCAAGAAATTATTTTAATTCAACCTTTCAGAGATGTCTTTATTCAGTAAAGGGTAGTATATGCATAACATCAATAAAAATGAGAATAAACAAGATAATTTTGATTCATTTCAAATTTGCTATCAAAACAATTCTATCAGACAATTACAATAAAACCTTATGTCTCTGATGATATTCTTGTGGTTCTGTACAGCAGTAGAATAACAAGAAAATCAGTAACGATGATTATTTCTAAATTAATAATACATTATAGTGATTTTTATCAGTTCAGATTTGACATCTTCAGTCTGAAAGCCAAATTATTGAATATGTAATTGTACGTATGTAACAAACAAATAATAGATAATTTTAGTACAACAGATAGCACAATATTAGCCCTTGAGAAACTATTATGGTCGAGTACTATTGGTAGCTACTCATTTTAATAAAGCACTGACAGCTAAATCAAGGTCCCCTGCAGGAGTAGCTCTCAGAAATGCCAGAGATGAGCACAAAATACTGGAATTTCAAGCAGCAGAGTTTTGGGGCTGCCTTGAAAGAGAAGTAGTATCTCTCCCCTCCATACTCAGTCCCTTTGTTGCGACAACCAGCATCTATATCTGCAAGTACAAAACACACAGCCTCATCTGGCAACACTTAGGGCTGCAAGTGCTCAGGGCTTCAAATATCCACACACTTCCAGATGAGCAAATGGATGCTTTAATTACCAGATTAGTGTGCTAATCTAATTCTACAGATACACAAACAAAGTTGAAACTCTCAGCAAAATCTTTTCTAAGTTTTGGAAAAGATTACTATTATTGATTTATCCAGCTACCACTGAAACTAGACTGAAAAAACACAGTTTTATTACCATGTTGTTTCAAACGTTTTAAAGAGTATTTTTAGTGAATCAGTTTGACTGAATTTGCATTCACTTCTCCAGTGTTGTTTATGGTTTTTTCCTCTTGGCCATAAAGCAGTTTAATTTTAATTTCAGGGATTAAAAAATAGGTTGTTGCCCAGTAACTGTAATTTTGTAAATTTGACTCAAGCTATAGAAAAATATCTAATATAGCTTCACCCAGACCACTCATGTGAATGAGTAAGTTTGTGTCAACCTGCAAAACAAGTTTTCATTATTTTCCAGCTTCACACACAGAGTTATATGCTGAATTCAACTGCCATAGGAATTCTCAGAGGTTGAAAATGCAAAGCCATAAGAAGAAAGTATTAACAATGAGCAAGTGTCTCTTGACAATTGTTGGATAATGTACAGAAAATATTGGCTAATGAATCTAGATACTACTTTAAATCGAGCTTCAGACCCACACTTCAAACAAGTTTTCTCTTGAGCTACCATTATGCTAGCTACCAAAGCATCTCAAATTCCTGAAGTAGACAAACTTTCCACAACACAGAAAAGTTTGTATTGAAATGCAAATCCCAGCACCACTAGAGGTTTGAAAGAAGCACAGATTCAAGGACATATGCTGTTAATTTTTACATGGTTTCTTAGAAGTTGCTCATTTTCCTCAAAAAACAAAGTCTGAAGCACTTAAAGACTACTGAGAGCATAGCAGCAGCCAAATGCTTTATGTATTAACAAGATAATTAACCACTCTTGACAGTTTCAGCATGTGCTGGTTTTAGCTGGGATAGAGTTAATCTTCTTCATAGTGGCTAGTATGGGGCTATGTTTTGGCTTTGTGTTGAAAACACTGCTGATAATGCCGAGATATTTGTGTTACCGCTGAGCAGTGCTTACCCAGAGCCAAGGGCTTTTCTGCTCCTCACCCCACCCCACCAGCGAGGAGGCTGGG
>JANZLQ010000032.1:7090556-7118369 GCA_026212715.1 Elanus axillaris
GTTACACGTGACGGAGCCCTGCTTTCCTGGAGATGGCTGAACTCCTGCCTGCCCATGGGAAGTGGGGAATGAATTCCCTGTTTTGCTTTGCTTGCACATGTGGCTTTTGCTTTACCTATTAAACTGTATCTCAACCACGAGTTTTCTCACTTTTACCCTTCTGAGTCTCTCTCCTGTCCCACTGAAGGGAGTTAAGTGAGCAGCTGGGTGGTGCTTAGCTGCCTGCTGGGGTTAAACCACAACACAGTAACACAGAGAGAACCTAAAGCCAACCTCATCCTTATCCAGGTAAAGGTCAAGTACTCTGATCTTAACATGTAAGACTACCATCTCAGTCAGAGACAAAGTACCAGTTCTTAAAGGGTTTAGGTTTTATATAAGTGGGTGGCCAAAAGACAGGAAGCTATTTTCTGAGTGGCTGAATGAGCCAGGAAGGATCCAAGTCCCTACATACCTTTTCATAATATATAAACTCTGAACTCCATTTTCTGACTTTACCATCAGCTCCCTCTCCCTTCTGGCCTGGAATTAGTATAGCATTGAACTGTCACTGTAGTCTTGTCTTTACTTTTATGGGAGAACAGAAAGGACTTTTTCCTTTCTCATAGGTATGTTGACATTACATGATCTTTAGGGCTGTTGGTTTGGTTTGGGTTTTCTTCTCTTCCTATTAGACGAAAACCTGACTGAAACATTCAGGAAGTCTGTTGTCATTTGCAACAGGGCCAGGCATAGATTTAAAGTGATTTAACTCCCCTATTAATAGCTCCAGCTATTCAACGTCCAGAAGTCCCGGACAAATGTCTACAATGCATGCACAAGTTCAGTATGCCCAGTTCAATATTACACAGATGCTGTGCAGTCCACCTGCACATGTACTCTAAGTCTGTAGAGAGAAAAGAGTAGGCTGGCTTCACTCTGTGCTTAAAGAGTGGTAGTGTCAGTGCAACAGTCTTACTGAACCTGCACTAACCATTTGTGTGATACCCAGTAGTTGATCAGCAGTCCCCGATATGTCAAGACTTTGCATGCATGGCACATGGTTATCTATCAGTCTACCGGGTATTTCTTGAAAAAAATCTTAGGAGCCATAAGCTGACATTCCTGCATCACGTAACATCATTTTGGTGGATGAATTCTGTTTCTGCTGAGTCTGTAGCCATTGTCAAAAGAACCGGATTTCATTTCACCACAGGCCAGGTTCCTGGATAAAATGGATTATATCTGGGTGTGCAGGAAGTCCATCTTACATAAAATTTGGAAAAAAAGAATTTAGGCCCCTGTTGATATCCCCTTTCTTTGTTTTTTTAACTGTCACATGATGATGGGAAGGTGAAGGCTGCCCAAAGGACGAAAGATTAGGTGTGTAAAGGCCCTTTGTCAAGAGAACATGATCACAAATAAATTATCACTTTTGCCATATAAATGAATGCTGATTAGTCTTCAGCAGAAGACCATTCATAAATCTGCAGCCTATTTATTTGCCTCTTGTCTTGACACTTGCCTGGCACAAAACAAGCACACTGAGAGGAAACAATGTAATGTCAAATCCAGTTGGCCTTATCTAGTACAACATTTTCTTACTACCATACCTGATGTCTAGATTTACATATAATTTAGCAAAATGAAATAATTGTATCTAGCAGAGCTGTGAATTCAATAATTTTCTGTAACAATTAATGCAGTTCAAATACAGCACAAAATTGTCATGTTATGCAAGTTCCTGATTTTACTGTCAAGATTAATGTCAAGACCTGATACAACATGGCCTCATTGTCCTCATTCTTCCTAACTCCTTGTAGATGACTTAGTATTAGAGCAAAACCAGAAAAACATTGTCATGTGCCCTTTTTACACTTTGTATTTATAAATAAAGAACAGCAGTATCACAAGGTAATACCTAAATGCTCCCATGAGTGCCAGTTCCTCTTACTAGAAGTGGCATGCAGATAAAATAAACCATGTACTTTTAAGTAATAAGAAAACAGCATTTATCTATTGGCATCTCTTTCTACATATGCAATGTTCCAGGTCAACAGCAACAATATACAACCTACAAATATATGCAGGGAAATCTCCATTTTATTAGTACATATTTTCACATCGGTAGCTATTATAGCCTGATTTTTAGAAAGCACCATTTATAAAACAAATTTTTGTAATCATTGATCTCACACATCCACCAAGCATTTTTATTTTTACACAGTTTCATAGTGGTTGTCATCCGCTCATGGGTTATCCTGTAGCACTGACTGTGGAATTTCTTAAGCTACAGGGGTTGTACCCATTTGGCTGCCAACTGCCCACTTCAGTCAGTCTTCCAGACAGCTGATCCTGCAATTTGCAGCTGCTGAATCCATCAGCCTGTTCATAGCCCTCAACGTCAACTAAAATAGCCTGAACTGCAAACACTGCAGTAGACAAAGTGCATAAACGAACCCTCAAGAGTCAATGAAAACTAAGCTTTGATGTTGACTTTTAAAAATATTTTTTCTCTGCTCTTCAAGAAATTCTGTTAAGATGTACATGAAGTTACTGAAAAATGGAATGTTGCAATATGTTACTTTAGAGTTAATATCAGTGACAGAGAAGCTATACTGCAGATTTCTGTTCTTTGATCTTGCAGTAAAACCTCAGTAGGAAAAACAGATTGTCATTGAGTCTTACGACTACTGTACATACAAAACAAAATCTGTGATTTAAGAAAATGTCTAGCTACTTGGTCTTTCTTTTGAGTGTGTTTTAATTCATCAGAAGACAAAGATTCCAATTGGAACATACACATTTTTCTCTTAAAAAAATATCTGAATACCTGCCAAAGAATTTTCAGATTCATTTTTTTAAACGTACTTGAAAATTATGAATTAAACTCACTCTCTGCATTGCACTTTTGTGCTTATATATAGAGAAAGAGCACAAAAAAAAAGATGTTTTTTATTGCTAAACAAAGATTTGCAGCTTTCAGAAAGGTATTTTTCCTTTAAAATGCACTCTGACTTCTCAAAGAGAAATAGTTTTTCATCTCTACATGCATGTACATCCAAACAGTGTTATAATAAGAATTAAATTGTTCTCTTCTATTTTGGATTATTGGTGAAACTTTAAGAGCAAACGCTACTTACTTTTTTTCACATCTGTTTTTAAGTAAACAATTAAGCCAAAGAAAATAACCATACATGAAAAATCCAGAGTTTGATTAAGCAAAATCAACTGCTATGGAAAGCTCTAGACTCACTGCAAATCACAAGTCATAAGAAAGTGAATTGAAGGGCTAAAGTACTGTAGCTGGTATCACTGTGGCATTCAGTGGCTAGGGGAAATGAATAAATTTTACCAGGTCAAGAATGCAAAGTGCAGCAGGAAAACAGCTACCAGGAGGGCTTTATGATCACTGACCCTGCCTTCTGCTGACACTGACAGCTTGGAAATACATTGGTCCTCAAAGTAAGCTTCTCCCCTCTTCCCTCATGACAATACACATACTACTGATAGTAACTTTTTCTGGTGCATTATCCTTTTCTGCGCATTATTCCCTTTCCCAGCTTGGTTTTTATTTTGATGAATTTATTCTATTCTAAGTAAGCTACATTTTCATCATTGCAAAATTCCAGTAAGTAATCTTCATTTTACCTTTTGCTAAAATTCTCAGAAACTTATTGGAATATGGGAAAGCTGTCAATTTGACAGAAGTGTTCTCCCTGCAGAAAAATACTTCTTTTCTTTTTTCTTGTTTTTTTTCTTTAAGAGAGCCCTGTTTTCAAACAGATTTCTTCAATGGAAATTTTCAGGTACTACACGAGCCTAGCTTTCTTGACACACCTGCAAGAAAGGATGATCCACTTTCTATTGTGCAAACATTGCTATTACAAAACTCTCAAAAAGTTTTGAAATTAAATATCCAGTTTGGTGAAATCTAATTAGGCATGGTTCTACTGTATTCTGTTATCTCAGGAATCAGTGAGCCACATTCTTATAATCCTGTACTCCAAAATAATGTGAAATAGATGTCAAATCACCAGTTCTTTGACAGAATTGCTAAAATAGTAATGGTTTGTCTGGGATTGTAACAGACACGGAGCTGCGCTGTAATAATTTATTAGTAGTTTACATGATGTGTTTTATTAGGATGTTTCTTGTGTAAGTATATTGGTTGACTATCAGTCTGCAAGAAAAATGAGCAAGAAGAAAGGAAGAAGGGAATAAGATATGATGTCACTCACTAAGCACTTCAGGTTAAGTAACAATGCCTGGAATGTTAATTGTGAAACTCGTGTCTCAGGATTCCAGCAGCTTGCATTTGTTTTGCCATATGGGCCATTGCTGGGACCAAAAGATCAAACATACTGGGAAAAAGCAAAAGGAACCTTTTGTCAAGAAGCAGGACAGTTGCTGCTGGAAGCTATTCCAGTTCACTTCCAGGACCAGCTGCAGTGCTTTACAAACCTAGGCCAGCCTGTACCTTTTCTGCCTGAGGGGATAGGTGCAGAGTAGACAGACTGCTTTCAAACATTTATTTCCCTTAAGAAGTTTAATCAGTACTTTAATATAAAAAGACTTTCTGGTCACAGCATTCACCACATGCCAGATTCTTAAAATGCAACGCAGTATTTAGTCCACTCAGGAAGCTTCAGATAGCTGATGCACCAAACCACTTTACCATAAGGTCTCAGGTAGGATGGAACTGGAGAACCATAGGAGAAGTTTTGGCAGTATGAAGCATCTCAGAACTGTACTGTAAGAGTATCGTGTAAACAAATCTGTGCTAGCCATTTCTGGGATATTCCTGACATCAGTAAAATTGATGCACGAATCTCATTTGTGTAAGAAACCACATATACAAACTGAACATGGCAACTAATTTCCATACAACCATACAACCTTTCATTTATCTTACTTCAAACACGTTAAAGCATACTAATTCTTATAAAGGCCTAACTTTCTAAATTGTAAAAAGTAGTGTGTAAAAGAATTTAAAACTTGATAGAAAAAGTCATATTTGTAGTCACTGAAATCTGGTTTTGTACTGCACCCGGGAAGACAGTGTCGCACGGATACTCTAGAGCAGTTTTTCATGCAAGAAGATAGATGGCACTGAACTGTGAACTACGATAGCATTTTTTTTATTCTAGCTACTTCTGGCAAAATGGGAAAAATACCAAAACCCAAATCCATATGAAAACCTAGTCAAGCAACTGGTAGTAGAGGCAAGTTTTGAAAAACAACAAGCATTTTTCAAATGCCTGTTCATTGGACTATGATAATAATATATATATATTTATCTTGCACTGATCATTTAAGATCACAAAGAAATGAGAAAAAATGATGAGGTAGCTTTATACTAAGGTTACTTATTATCTATTACACATTAATATCTACTGAAATGGAAGAGTAAAGACTTATTAAAACATCCTTCAAATACTTATAAGATCTCTTCACACAACTCTATACTTTTTCTGCAATAACGGAAGCATGTAGGACATATTTTGCAACCATCTAGATAACTACCTTTAGTATGGCCATGCTTATTATTCTTTTACTCTCTTTGCTCAGTATTTTTTTGCATTCTGTAAGCCATATATACTAAATAGAAGTAAAAGGCATTTCTAAGAAGTTCAAATTACCACATGCAAATGAAAATTGAGGATGCAACTCAATAGTTCAATATTTTCAGTAATTTTAGTTCAGTAATTTTCCAGCAAAATGGTTATCCTTTTGAAAACAGTGAGTTTTCAAAGCTTTATGCAGCCAAAATATTACTCTGACAGCTTATCTTTGAATATATCCCACTCTTGTTCTCTCCTCATTTTTAGTTTGAAGAAGATTTGGAATTACAAGAAAATTTCAAGAATTCTTTAAGCCTTCTGCAGAGCTGTAGGATCTTTGTTGTCTGAGTGCTGTTTTCTAATGACCCAATCTCTTTTTTTTTTGTTTATACAAGAAAGTAGGTGAATTGCTCTTTAAAAGATTTTTCAGCTTATAGACTTCTTCAGAAAGTCTCTTGTTCTTACTAAGCTCAATAGAGTTAATTAGGGTCTTTGGTGGACATCAGCTGCTCCTAAAGAGTTTAGATGAAAAAGAAAAATTTCTTGGAGGAAAATAAGTTTCATTCTTGAAATAATGAAGTTTCAAATAACAAACAAAGTATAACCCCACATAAATAGCACAATGTATTTAGGCAGCAATGAACTACTGCAATGTAAGATATCAAAATAAATAAATAAAAGGAACTGCAAGTTCAAACAGGAGAAAAAAACAGTCCTTCTGCATAGACATGCAGAACACAAGAGAAGAATTTTAATCAAAATATTTTGACTTGCTGAAGCCAAAGAATGCTAACCTCATTTACTCTGACTAAAGCTTAGTGGCTATGACAGAATTTGATGAAGGATAGTGAGACTATTTTCATGTCAAATGCTCAATATGGTGACCATGCTCTTCTTTCTTTTCTGGAACAGGTCAGAAGTGAAGAACTACCACCTGTGCCAAGTTTTCTGTAACAAAAATTGATAGCATCATAGGAAGTTTTCAAGATAAGTGGCTGGTTTATCTCAGTGCAGCTAAGCCTTCAAGAGCTTGCTGTGACATGTTTTTGAAGTTACTTTCCATCAGTCATTGTTGAGGATAGCAAAAAGGACACAAACTCTCTTGTTCTTTATTACCAGACTTTGCTTTATTAGCACTGTTGTTCACTTTTATGTTGTTCAATAAAAGCTAACATTTAATCGATGAACACTTATGGGGATTTTTTTGCTTGGTTCAGAAACATGGAAACGAAGCCTTATAGTCTATCTTGCATGCTGCTTGCTGTTCATGACCTTCCTGCCTTCTTTCCATAACAGCAAATGTTCAAGTCAGCTGGAAAGCTCTTGTAGCTCCTCCAATGATTTAGTAACAATTACAAAGCACTCCAAGCATGTGGAGGCACTTCCAGTGGTCTGAAACAGCTACCACCTACCCAGCGTACCAGGAGGCCTGTTCCACACCGGATATCACTCACTGTCTCTTATAAGAGTCAGGGTTAGAATATGTATCAGTGCTACTTTAAAAAAAAAAACAACAAAAAAACCACAAACCACACACCTAAGTTTGCTACATCCAGGAAGAATAGTTTGAAAGACTGGTAGAAACCCATTTTACAAACTTAAGGTCTCAAGTGAAAGAAGAAATACAGAGCAAATTTTAGAAAATTTCTAAAAAGTTAGAACATTGAATTCTAAAGACATCTAAAATGTACAAGATTTTTATTCTACTTCTGAAAAGGCACATGGAATTTCTTGTTTTACTTATGGAAATAGCTCTTCTAGCAGGCAAATCAAACCCCTTATTATGATTCCTAATTAGACAATATGTTAGAAATCAATCCTAATTAGTGATAGGTACAATGTAGCTCACAGAGAATGTTCCTAATTTTTTTGGCCTTAAATATAATAAAGACAAAACTATAAAAAAAACAAAACAACTAATTTACATCCACAGAAGGAAGAATGTGGTAGGGGGTTTTGCAGGCTTTTTTGAGAAGGAATATAATGGAAACCGGGAATTATGGGACTGGCATGATATCTAAAGCTAACTGAACCATTCAAACCAATTGGCTTTTGGCAAGTGTCAACATGCTTACATGAAACTTTGCATATAAAAACAATTAACTTATGTTATCTAGTAGTTTGTACTATCTGATTATTTCCAAATCTCACTGTCATCCCACAGGTGGCTCTTAGTTAATTCAGCTGTATATTTAAAGGTTTGTGTGCAGTATCTTCTTTTCAAACAAAATCATGTCCATAATATACTTGATTTTTTGATTTAGCTATAAAGTGGATACTGTATAAATAGTAAATGATTAAACCTCAGATTTTATACCATATCTGCAGTACTTTATTCACTAATGCTTCTAACAATCTACTAAAAATTGCCATACCAAATAGACACAATGAAGCACTTCTTTCCAATTACATTAGCTCTAAGGAACCTAAAATTCAGTGTCATTAATAATAGATGCTTGTTCTGGCTGCTTATGATTGAGAGTGTCAGACGTTAGCATTTTCATACTGTATTTAGAACTAAATATTTAATTTTAAAATTAGACATAATATTATAGACAATACTACTCAAATAACACTGAAACTGTAATCTAGAAACATGTTATGAGACCGTAGAGCATATTCCAACAGCATATTCATATATAGCATATTCCAGTGTGGCGATTCTGAGAAGTCAGTTTGTGCTCTGGCAGGATAATTCTCCTAATAGTCCTGGTTTTAGCTTTACAAGAGAACTTTTCCAGTGTAAAGCACTGGCAGACTTAATGGCTGTTAAGGTGTTGATGCTGCTTGAGAGAGTACTCGTGCACTACACAGTAGGACTGAAGTGCCTTGAAAGAAGCAGGAAATGAGCAGTGCTTATTTAAATATTTATTCATTTATATATATACATATGTATATATAGGCAAATATATTTATTACACGTTGCTAACTGGAATAAGATCCTTGATTTATAAAGCACTTCATAGTCAGTGTCGTTCACATCTTTAAGCAAGCAAGACGGCATGATCTGTGGTTTTGGTTGAGATAAATTGTTTCGTATGCTGACAGAGAAAAGAATGGTTTTATTTATGAACAGCATTGAATTTCTTTATATGCTATTTTATTTTCTAGCTATACAGAGATAAGTTATAAATTTTCTTTGCCTAGACTGTAGCTTTCAGTGATGAGTGTAACTCTTACCACTGTGCGGGCACAGTGAGAAAAAGAAAGGCTGTTGCCATGCCCAGGCTTGTAAAGTAACCCTTTGAAATTCAATAGCTGAACTTGTCTGTGTGGAAGTTAATGAACCTAAGTGGCTTCAAGCTTCAAATGCATATTTGTGTATTTTATTCACTTGTAAATATTTTTATTTCCTGCAAAAATAGTCATCGTCAATTTAGCCTCAAATTGAATCCTGCATTTACACAAAGTCAAATCTTTCATCTTCCTCATAAAAAGATTCACAAGAAATGGCACAGGATCCTTGGATTGTAGCATGCTGAAGTATAGACAGGGAAGAAGGAAAGGTAAGAAGCACATCAAATTGCAAGTGTTCATATTTCCATATTCTTCTTGGAACAGCTCAGCTGGGTCTGCAGAGACCTAGTTTTGCTCACAAGCTTTCCTCTGCGATAAAGTGGCTGTACTGCTGCTGGACTGGATGTGACCCTGGAAATACAGTAACTGTACTCCCATGGTGTCACACTTGAGCTAATATCCATGCCAAAGCCTGACTCACTCTGCCTAGCAGAGGTAGCTGGACTAAGTCTCCACCTCTTGCACAGGTAATATAAAATACCCACAGACAATGAGGGACTGACTAAGCCCGGTAGGCTAAAGACAGTGTTACTGTATGACAATCTTGGAAAGAAAAGCACTTGCAGCAGCCCTGACCACAAAACCATGATTTCTAGTCTGGAACTGGTAACAAGAAACACCCCCAGCCCATACACCCCCAAAAGCCTACATTCTTAGGGGATTCTGTAACTTTTATATTTTCAACATATTTCAACTGTACAATATATTTCTGTGCAGGTCATCTTCTACCAAAACAGGAAAACCATTAAGCTGTAGAAAAAGCAAAAACTGCAACTGCTTCCTCTTTCTTGACAAGCCACACTAAGGTATCAGCCGATCCTGGCATAATAACTGCCAAGTTTGAGTAAAATGGGAGGAGTATTGGTATTTTTAAATAATCTTTTTATTTTTGTCACACTCTTAAATATTGAGGTCTTTTCACAGAGACTTTTTCAGCACTTCATCAAGAGTTTTGTGAGCAACTGAGTCACACTGAGCCAACAGGAAACTTGGCCAGCTGAGAAATTCTTGAAATAGCATTGATAACAGCAAGTCTGTCAGATCTAATATATATCCCCTCTACATCCATTCTCTTAAAATTCTAGTACTACCTATAATTCAATACCCTGCCCTCCAAAAATACATTAACCAAACACTAATATGTTAAGTAGAACATTATGACTCCTTTTACCCATTACTATAAATTAACTTCCAGCAAGAAGATGTCCTAAAACCCATACCGACTGTTTAGCTCTCATAATAAAGGGCTGGAGGAGGCCATAGTTCATAATGAATAAAGCAATCTCTCACTCTGAGATTGAAGCATGAGCATGAAAGATGACAAAATTGCTCACTGTAATGACCCTTTCCCAAAACATTACTCATACCTTCTTTTGAAGCTTATTGTAAAGAATTTCTAAAATCTACCATTACTATTTATATTTCATTATGTCTTTTACAATTTCAGATGGGATTAGGAGCATCAAAATAACACAAAAATCTCTCCTGAAGATATTTTCAAGTTGAATTTATAGAAAATAGATTATGAAAACTCTGTTTTGCAGACTTAAAATAAAATTCAGGTAATAATCAAAACTGAACTTGACTTCACATTTTCTGATTTTATCTCTGAGGTGAGCACACTGCAAAACCAAAGTAAACCAGCAAGAACATTAATTTCTGAGAAAGTTTCTTTGCTTATCAATATGGGCAATAGATATGGGAAAGGCAAATACTAAACCAGCTAAGTTTAACTCATTCAAGGCAATCACATACACATTAAATGCAAAACCTACTTGCAGAAGAAACTATCAACTCAGATGAAATGCTAAAGAAAGTGTAACTACAGATGTGACAATAAGTGAAACATAAATAGAGACAGAGGGATTGAGAAAACAAATAAAAAAAGAAATCCCTGTTTGGCAAAGACTGTGAGCAATAGCAAGCAGTTTTCACACAGGGAGACTTCTCTGCAGCATGAACCAAAGAATGCTGAATGGGGATAAACTGCTGATTCACTTCAAAATCACACTCTCAACCCAAACTAAAACAGCAATATAGACATACCCATGGAAGAGCAAAAAGATCTCTCTAGTTCTTATATGGAGCAGAAAGTATTCAGACTCCTACTTACTGATACGTTTCAGTATCCAAAACAGCATTCAGGAAAGGACAAGAAATGAAGCAATAATATTTATTAGTAAGCACCTACTACACTTAGTCTAGTGCTAAGCTTGTATAACTGTAGCAGAATTTTCCACTCCTTGATGCTTCTGAGCTTTAAGTGAAGCTTTCACAAATAGCACTTTGGAGAAGAATATGGCATCAACTGCCATAATAGAGATGAAGCTCCTAACTTGCTTAGCCAGCAAAGTCTAAATAAGAGCAATTGGCCAATGATGCATGGGCAGCTGAACACCAAAAGTAAAAACCTTTTAAAAGTCAATGAGAAATTCCTACCCAAACAGCAGATGTAACTGCTGCCATAATGTATGGCTGATTTCCCATTCTTCTGGCACCTTGTACCAACTATACATCAGGCAACAGTTTTCCATCCAGTGCCAATTTTTGCTTCAGGGGAAGTCAAAAGGCTTTATTGTCTTAATCCAATACAAAGCTTTGAAGAAAAGAGTCTTGGCTAACCAAAAATTCCTGAACTTTTCCTGTAGATACATTTTCAAAAGAATGAATAATTTTGCAGAGAGAACGGACAATTTTGAGCAGTTTGAGCATATTCCTCAGGACATGGCACGCACACAACTTTGTGAGCTGAGAACAAAAATAAAACAATGGGCCATTGGAAAGGTTACAGCTCTCAGAATATTTTTTAAATGGTCTCCTAAACTAATGCAACTACAATAAACATCAAAGCGTTCACGTCACGTTCAGTCTCTCTATGAAGAGCTACAGAATTTATTAAGTTTCTAATAAAGATGGGAAATTCTAGATATAATGATGAAGTTCCATGTTTTCTATTACTTACATTATTTTCAGCCTGTTGGTTTCCTGAGCCTTTACTAAACACATCTCTTCACAATATAAGTCAAAGTTTTAGCCGAAGTAATGTAATTATAGTCTTACAGTGTCTATTTCTAATTATACTGTGCCCTATAAAAAGTTAGCTGAGTAATGTCTCGGGGAATAGAAAAGATTGAGCATTAAGTTTCACCTCAACACACACACAAAAAGCTATACTCTCCCCATCAAAACATGGGACTAAAGGGCTTTACACATGACAAACATCTCTTTTACCTTCAGAAAGATTTAAATTGCTTAAGCCTAAGACTCTGATTGAAGAAACTTTACATTATGTAGAACAGGGAATGAAAGAAACTGAACAAGCTTTTCTCAATATCCAGAAGTCTACATCCACAGGGAAAAAGATCTTTCAATTTTGCAAGTTAGATTTACAGTGCACAGGAAATGCAATGTATTATTTAAACCCAAACACATTTAGGTCATGCAATACTTCTAAAGAACTTGAAAACCATCTGATTAAAAAAAAGTATTTGCTTTTATTGATAAAAAAATTTGCAAGCACTGAAAATTTATTGCTTTAAACATTTCTAGTGGTTAGTAAAATATTTCACTTTAATGGTGTCTTACCTCATTTATACTGGAAGGAGAGTTTTCGGATATCAGCTTTGCAAAAAAAAAGACTGTCCCATTTCCTTTCCTCAGCTAAAGGAGTTACATGCAACCAGCAATTCAGAAAATAAGTGTCTGTTTAAAAGACACACAAGTAAGCCATAGATGATCTGTAACCCAATCCATGTTCCGTGCAGAGCCAACAGCTTTTGTTTTGCATGAAATATAGCAAATAGTCTGCTGCCTCTACCTGTGTTATTGTGCAGATCAAGTTTAGGCCTGTCTGCTCTTCCCTTGCATGTTCTGAGCTACAGTAGTGATTTCTCAGCATTCAGATCTGCTGTATGGCAGCTAACTGAAATTTCAGCCGACACTTGTAGACTTGCAATTAGCAAGGTTATTTTAAGCCCTGACCTAAGTTCCAACAGAATATTTATGGCATTATGACAGGAAGGAATCTAGTATAATATCGGTCACTTGGTAACCCTGTAAAGCTGATCTCAGAGAGGAGAGACCCTGTAATTCACAGCATAAAAGTAAATATCTGACCCTCAATTTACTTTGATTTTCATTGTTAAGCTTCAAATGGAATGGAAATATTTACTGGGCTAATAGTAGGAAGCTTAGAATTTATTTTAGGACCTGGTAGATCATATGCTTGGAACAAATGTATTAATAGGAAGTTATGACTTCCCCAATGGAGTGATTCATCACTTACAAAACAGAGACTGTTACTTTTGTAATGTTCACATTTGTAATAATTATCTATTCCATACTGAATGGGAGGAGAAAATCACTTATGGATTTGAACTTATTACAGCTGGATTCTGTAATACCCTTTAGTTTCTCCTTGCTTGTCTTGGAAAGGGCTCCCTCTTCCATACAGGCCTTTGGTAACCCTCTTTTGCCCTGGATTCCTTCTGAATTCTCTGGCTGTCTAACTATTTCAAAGTCATGTCAAAAGGCTCAGTCATACCTCCACACCCTCATTCGTTGTTCAGTCTCATTCCTCCCCCTCTCTTCTTTTTTGTTCATGGATCAGCTTTCTTGTTCCCACCCATCCTCATACTTCCAATAGTGGCATATCTAACCTCACAGATGGATGGAACCACGACAAACAGCTCCTCTGATTGCCCCAGATTAGAGCTATTATGGTCAGCCAGCTTGTGTGTGCACACACACAAGACAAGATTTTCTGAAAGCTCCACAATCAGATAAACTATTAAAAGAGAGATATTTTTTTTTAAAAAAGGGGGGGGAGGGGGGAACGGGGGACACAATGGGGACAAAACAAAACAAAACCAACCAAACAAAAATCCCAACCAAGAAAAGTTATTGCTTTTGCAAATCATTTAGTAACTTCTACACATCACTAATCACAATGAAACTGCTCCCTTGATCTTGTAGCAAAATTTACCTGAGGCAAAATGTACTTTTGAGAATTAAGAATATTGAGAAAGCAATGGTGAAAACAACATAAATTCATTTTGTCCTTATTTAAAAATGTCAAGTGTATCTTGAGTTACATACAAATTTGAGATGACATTCAAAACAATTAGCAACAATCTGACTGTTAGACGTATCCCAAATAGAAAAATTTAAAATACAATATAGGCACCAGGCAGAGTCTTCAAATATATCCGAAGATCAAGAGCTACATCATTTATATACCTTCCAGGTGGTCAACACTCAGAAGGATACTGTAGTCACCACAAATAGTACCTGAACACATACACACTTCTGAACTCTGAGTGTAAGGACAGAAACGTTACTGTCATGGATACACAATTACTGTTTTTTTTCGGAAGAATACCTTTATAAGAGAAGATTTCTTTGGAAATATCATAACCTAACTATTTGGAGACATCAAGAAAGCACTGGCTTGCTAATGCAGGATAGCCTCAGCCATCAAAAACTCTAAGAAAGTTAATAAAAAATATTTTTCCTCCCTCAGACATCCTCTTTTTTAAAACCTGAGAATCACAAAATCTCTATTTAAATAGATGTGCTTTCCATTTTGGATCAATTCCTGAACATATAAATAGGTTGACTTCTGTAGGAATAAGCAGTAATTTTTAAAAAAGAGGGTAAATATTTGATTCCGAAAATACCACTAAGGCAAATGTTGATTTCAGTGCTTAGTAAAAAAGCAGATCAGAACTACTAACTTCAAAGCAGAGGGGAGAAAAATTTGACTGAAGCAGCATTTCCAGGTTTGGCCACAGTTGCTTGCTCTGTGCTCAAAGCTTATATCCTACACTGCATTATCTGGTTTTACTCAAATCATTCAGAACAATGTTATATGAAGCTCTCTAGCCAAATTTTTAAAAGATCATAGCTCAAAAATATTTCTAATTATTTCAGTTGCAAATTATTTTAGTTCCGGTTTTAAATAATTCTGGTTCAGCAATATTATCTCTTTCGCAGGAAAAAATAAGAGTTTTCATCAAGTGCTAGTATTTAAATAGGTAGATACATAGGCTGCAGTAGGTTTATATCCTTTTTACAATAGGAAGTAGATTTTCCAAGGTTAACTAAACCTTTTATTTAATTTATATGCAGCAGTGGCATGATACCTTGAGATGCTATGAATTTGCAAGGGCTCCTCTGTTTTGGTGCTTAACTTGTAAAATGCTGAGAAAGTATAACTGAGGATCAGTGGCTCAGTCTTTGAAACTTGATTCATACCTGCCTAATAGCAGGAAATCCATTTCCTGTTGAATACCAGGTAACTCCAAGAAACACATCTCAGCATGTTGTTTGCATTACTAGCTGGTACTTTGCTTGCCGATTGCACTCCCTGTTCCAGGAGGGAGCTATAGATGAGTCAAATTGAGTGAGAAAGGCATGTACTCTACTGAGGAGTTGGAATGGACTACCATCTTAATCAGTAAAGCTTTAAAGATCGTGAATAAATCCATGGAGAAAGAAATATAAGCAGAAGAATATATGAGCTGACTTTTTAATAAACAAGCACTACATAGTAGGAGGGTAATTGAGCAGAGCTGGATGGTTTCAACATAAATGTTCTGAAGGATCTTTATTGCTACTAGGTCTGTACAACAGGGCATGTTTCTGGCAAATTATTCTGTAGATGTGAAAGAGAGAAGGCAGTCAGGAAAACAACTCAGGGGTAGAATTAATAAGTGAGTCATATGTTTACCCTGAAATACAAATACTTTTAGAAGGGTTAGGTAAAATGCAAACATTCAATGAAATGACACTGGTGATCAGTTTCATCACTTGTGAGTTGGCTTATACACTCTAAATAGAATTAATGGGTGGGGTTTTTTTTATTTTTTAATAATGAGGTTTGGAGTTTTTTTAGAAAAAAAATATTAGAAATAAGACATGAAAGCCTTCTCATTTCAAACTTGTAACATCACTGTAACTCTTTTCAATGATAATACTGTTGTTTGAAGTTTAACTCCTATGTTTTTCCCTTGTGCTATCTTTACCAACCAGACAGCCTACATAACTGATATTACAAACTCCCATTTTTTATACAATAGACTAAGAATGCAGCCCTCATCTGCAACCAACCTGGTCTTTTACAAGCTTGGCAAACAGAGCTGGATAACATGAGTTAAGCTAGTTTCAAGTTTTCCAGTTAAATAAATCTTCACTGGAAAAAATATGTAGTAATTTAAATAAAAAAATTTGCAAAGAAATGTGTATACACTTTAGCTGGAAAAGTTTCTCAAAAGCAGCATAGGCTTTCTTTCCATGATATTCAGTTTGTATAAGTGACTCAATGTGCCTGATAAAAAAAAAAAAAATTGGTTCCTAGCCAATTATGTTTCTGTGGTTCTCAAGTGGGTTGCAAGAGACTACAATTTAGATCTCTTTTCTATTTGGTATTTACTAATTCACACAAGTGTAGCTGTGCATGGAGTACATCAAAAACTTATACACAATGATTCAAGAAAGGTATCAGGACAAGTGTCATATGATTGACATTATGTTGTTCTGCAATTTTTTAGGTAAAGTTCAATTTTGGGGGTTGAAGATATCAGAAAAGGATGGTTTTATTCTCTTTACAGGTAGTGTAATCAAGTCCAAATACAAGAATGGGAATGTTCAAATTGAAGTTTCAGTTAAATGATATTTGCATAATTCGCCCTAAAATTTTCACTAAGCACCGCCTTAAGTCATTATAAATGGAAAACACAGCCATTAGAATCAACAAATAGATCAAAAGCAAAACAGATGAATTCTAACATGACAGTTTTTGCAGTCTGTGTATCACCATAATTTTATTTTAAAAAAATGAAGTTTAACAGCAAATCTACCCCAAGTGCTGGTGCCACTGCCTGTATTTACATTTATTTAACGTGTTCAGAAAAACTATGTGAAGAAATGCACCTATGTGAGGCACAGAGAAGTGGTATAGCTATTAACCACTCCTTTTGATAAAGAAAACATCAGTGAATACTGCCTTTGGCATTTTTGGTACTGGCATTTAAACTGAGAATCATGAGAATAATTTTTTTCACTGCATACCCATTATGTATCCCTTTGTCGCAGCATATCTTCCATTTGCACACAGCAGAGACTGAAGGTTTAATCGGTTCCTCCCTATGTATTCAAACTCTTTTTTCAGAAAATAAGGAATTAAACAGGGCTGCTTGGAGTGCACAAGTGTTCGCTTCCTATTTATTCTAGCAAACAAGCGCACCGAGAACAGATAAAGCTGCAGATTTCACTCACACTGATCAAACTTAGTATCCTGTTAAAAAATCCTCAATGCGTTACCATTACAAAGTATGAGTTGACATATTCAGAGATATATATAGTAATCGAATGCCTCTAAGTAGAGCCAGACTTCTCTGTTATAACATTTCATCATCCTCCTGAAAAACCAAAAGCTGAGTAAGGCTACTGCAGAGGAATTCTTTTTCTAAACTGCATTTCTAATATTTCATAGAGAATAAATAGCTAGACAAATGACAGTTTTAGCTTTTGCCCTGAAGGATTTAATCATGCAAAACTCTAAACATGGTCTTTCCTAGAAAATGAAAGGCTGGTTAAAACTGGTTTTCCTTCTCCTATTCCAAGTGACTGATTGTCACATTCCAGACATTTCTAGGCAATGGGATTACATCATTCAATTTTTTTTAATGGAAACAGCTGTTACATCCAATATTCATGACCTTTAAGTTTTCAATATCAAGTTATTCAGCTGTTCTTTCAGTCCATCTGAGTTGCAGCAAAATGAAACTGTACAAAAGACCAAACAGTTTTATTGCATAGTTAAATGAATGCACATATTATTCCAAGGCCACAGAAAGAAAACAGAACCTAGGGAAAACGCAGCATTCAAAAATCTTGTTCTTATCACTGCTTCAATGGACTGTCACCCCTTATTCATCCCACACACAAAATCAGTACAGTATTTTGTTGCATATTTCACATTGCTTCTTACTAGGGTTTGATGTGCACAGCTGTATGTGTTATGTGTGAATAATTCTTTTAGAGCATCATAGAAGGAAAAAAAAAAAAAGGAAAGCACACAGAGATTTTTAAGACAGAGCACAGATGCTTTTAAGGGTATGTGCCAGCTCATATAATCAGCCTCTTTCTGAGCTCAAAGTTCAGCCTATCTTACATCTTTTTCAGTGGTTTGGTTTTGTTTTTTCAGTGAAGAAAATCATGAGTACATTTGGATAAAAGGAGTTTATCATGTTTCTAATTAGAAACATATTTACAAGTTAGGTATTTAGATGGTTATTAACTTATCAAAGGAAGTTAAACAGAACCTATTAGGCTACTTAATGCATAAGGGCATTTCTCATGCTAAAATTTTATCATTCTGGATACATTACATTTCCAGAATGTTTTTATATTAATGTCTGCACCTCTTCCAGAAAACTTGTTCTGTAATAAGACTTACCGCAAAATATAAAAGCTCATTTTGATTAAAAAAAATTGTGAAGCGTAAACAAAACGGTAAAAGAACCATGGTATTACAGAGAGAGAGAGCTCACCTTTGAACTAACTGCCCAAGAGGGTGAGCGGATGATAGCAGCAGTGGTCTCGTGGATTGGTTGGAGCTGAAATAACTTGTTCTGATTTTGCTACCGGTTTATTATGGACTTCAGCACAAGTCACGTTGTGTGCATCTGGTCTGCATTATATCAAATATACAGTGGGTGTAACCATGCTAACTTGCACTGCATAAACAACTTTAAAATAGTGGGTAAAAACACCTAAAAAATTAATTTATCCAGTGGCCCATGCAGACCTGGAGAAGCTGTAATTTTGTATCCAAGGAGAAACTTCTGGGATTATAAGCATCTCTATCTTCAGGGGCATCCTTAAGTTAAACGCTGTCTCCCATTAGCAGGACTGCCAAGCTGCTCTTTTTCTCACATGAAGCACTGTAGAAATGGAACGTTTCAGGGGAGCACCAGTATAAATATGTATAAATGTAAGTATATACATAAATGTGCATGTTTCCCCAAGGGCTCTGTATCAGCTTTACCATTGCAAGCTCAAGCATCTTATTTCGAAAGTCTTACTACGCTAAATTTGAGGCATTGGCAACGATTTTTTTCAGACGAACATCAGAAAACCCTTGCAAATGCCTACTGACGCTCCAAAGCTCTGTGCCTGCAGTAACGCCGGCCCGCCCCGTGTTGCCTGCGCTCCCCTCACGGCCGCCAGGGCCCCGCACTAGGTGGTGCTGCAGCACAGCCGCAGCCCGGGGCCGCCCGCCGCACGGCCAACCGCACCCGCGGGGCGCGTTTCTTAACGGAGCGGTTGCTGAACATTCGCGCTGGCGACTATTGCACAGAGGCTCTGGGTTCTGACGCTGGGCTTGCTTCTTTTTTTTTTTCCTTCCTTTTTTTACGGAAGTTCTAGCTTTCCAGGACACTATATTTAGCAGGGTTTCCTCACAAATGCTTTATGAATAGAAAAAACGAACTGAAAGAAAATTGATGTACGTGGCAAAAGCAATTAATTACACACAAAGCCAATATTTTTGAAACTTCTAATTCATGTCCTTTATCTTCTTATACAGCGAACCAAGACGATAAATTACAAAGATTTTCCTACGTGATAGAAAACCTTGTGAAAGTAATTTCTCTAACAGGGGTACAATGCGATAAAGACACTTAAATCCTTTATAAAAATAACTCAAGAAGGTACAACACTATAAACATGTTGTTTACATGCTAAAAAGTAACTCAAATGTGTTATTAAACTCCACATTTGCGTGCTTCCATACAGTTCAAGGGCTTCCCAGGTACCTAAAGCTGCCACCATGCACGTTTGCAAAACTGTGTCCTAAATGTACATTCGTTCTCTGGCCTTCTGTATGTTACTAAATGCAGAGGTTTTGAATTTGTGTAGCTTTTAAAATTTTTGTTCATTTTGGCCCTGGTAAGTAGACTTCTATGCAGTGGGTAATTTCCCAGTTGCAGCTGGTTCTGCAAAAGAGTAAATGCCTGCTTGCCTGGACCAGTTTGATGAAGCGAGGCCTTCAAAGAAGACTTGAAGCATTTAATAACCGCAGTTTAATGGAGAATTCTTGTAGATGTCTAATTTATAGTTCCTTCTCAATTGCCATTTTTCACTACCAAATTTAAGTTGCCTCCTTTCTATAAATGCTAACAGCTGTATTTCTTGTTCAAGGCCAGATTATTCAAACAGCAAGGCAACAAAACCAGGATCCATTCGATCTTAACAACTGAATCTTGGTCTTTAATAAGGCAACATGCAAGACTAAGTATAATACCTCCATTAATGTCAGCAAGATCAGATTCTAGTAATGCAGGACCGTGTGCCAACACACAGAGACAACTTCTGACTAGCTAATTTGCTGCAGGAGCATACCACAACCATACTAGCAACTCTTTGAAGCAGAAGCAAGTCCTACACCCTAAGAACCCATGCATTCACTGTTTTGAGCATACGAGAAAAGGTATTAAAGATTTTAAACTGAACTTTCTCTTTTCTGTGGTCAGAAATTACACAAAGCCAGACTGAAAAAAAGGCACTAGAATGAAATAAAGCCCATGTGCAGAGAATGGCATTGTCCTCTACTACCCTCCTTCATTTCTAATGCAGTATTTCTTAAACATGTGCTCTGGCAGGCTCTTGCCCTCTCCACACAACGTGGCATTGGTCCAGCTTAAGAAAGAAAGAACAGCTTTTTGAAGTAGCAATTCAGCATGGTAGCAGACGACTCGGCAATGCGCTTTGGTGAAGGACAAACAGGAAGAAAATGAAAAAGGACAAGAATCAGATGGAGCTTTGAAAGACAAAAATTGTGAGAGAGAACCTGAAAAGAGCAGAAAGGAAATGAAAACAGAGGAGAGAGGCTGGAAAATAAAGCTGGCAACCAATAGCTACAAATTGATTTGCAACCTAACAAAATAAAACTGAGCTGGTCTGTGTATTCTTTTGAATAGAGGAAAATGTCTTCCTCAGCAGTTTGTGAGATACCTATATAACATGGGGTTTTCCTTGGTAATTTTTCCAGCAACCTCTATGATAACTTACAGGTATGGCCCTGTCATTCTGATTTGCTATCTTTTTCAGATCTCTTATATAAGACAACACAATAGCAAAGAAAATCCAGCTGAAAGTTAGGAATTAGTGCAAAATTCACAAATTAATCCTAAATACCGTAACTACAAAACTGAGGACTTAAATTGCAGTGGAGATCACTATGAAGGCTATGCCACTCAAACATTTAGTTTGATGCTGTATTTATTTATTCCTTAGCATTAAAAAAAAAAAAAAGAGAGAGAAAACAGGGGTAGACATTGACAGATATTTTAAGTCTTTCATTCATAATTAGAATCACGAAAGAACCTGGAACAGATTTGAGTCAGGAAGGCTATTCTTGCAGATCTCAACTGAAAATCAAAAGGATATAATTTAAATTGTAAAGTGGTAAAAAAAGAAAGCATATTTTCAGCATTCATTACTTATTCTACCTGTAGTTGTCAGTACTGCCAGTATTTTGTGTTTCTTTGAAAGAAAACAATGTTATTCATAACCAGAGATGCAATGTTACTATGGAGAAAAGAGACTGGCTCCTTTACCCTGTATACTTTTCCTATTTACCTCTGCCTTAATCCCTCATACTGAACTGCTGGCCTAGATTCATAAATGTGGATACTTAAACTACTCTTCGAAGACAAGATTATATTTGCGTGTGTGATATGTGAGAATCCATATGAGGTTACACACGTTTACAGGTAACAGACTGTGTAACATTTGCTATTTTAATCCAACGTATCAGAATTATCCATTTCAAGTTAAGATGCTCACCCTATGTGAAAAATAGGTAAAGAAGGGATCCTGCACCTGATAATGGACAAACAAATGCATAATAAACTGTCCTGTATTCACAGTTAAACCAGGCACCTGAACTTTCAGGAAGTCCCTATAAATGCTGTATGAAAGAAGTCCAGTTGACCTCAGCAAAAAAAACACAGGATAGCTTAAATGGTACCACATCTATACAAATCCTGCTGTATTGCCCTTGGAAATATCCCTCTTCCCTTTATTTTATCATGAGCATCATGATACCTGACAATATTCTTAAATGTCCAGATTGTGAAATTAATTTATTACCTCAAAAATCCTACATTTAATTAAAAGTTTTCTAACCTTGCTTGCTTCTTAAAAATATAGCCTCAAAATAACTGCTGAAGAGCAAATAAGAATACTCAGTTTAGTACTTCAGCTCTACGATTTTAGAGCAGAGTTGACTAAAGATTTTGCAGACCTCCATTTGATGATTTTGTCTTCTAGCTGCTGGACAGTGCTGGATGTAGTGACAAATTCCAGCCATACCTTTCATACAAGCTGATTGAGTGGTGTATAAACCATTTTGCTCATCCCACACAGCTTAATAGCTTTAAACATTCAATTCTGTTTCTATTATTCTGGGGGGTCGTTTGGATACTTTACTGTATCCAAAAGTACAGATACTTTGCACCATTTACAGTAGAACATTGCTCTATGAGTACAATTTCTGCTTCCCAAAAGGCATTAGCAATATTCTGTCATGTCAGAAGTTTTTATACTGTCACTGTACTAGGTAGACATAAAAAGTAGCCCTCAATAACTTTGAAGAATGAGGTGAAGTGCAAACACAGAGATCTTACACACACACACGAATTAAATGATGCAATACAGTGAATTGTAGTGTAGTAGCCCAAGTATTTTAGGGCAGATAATTCAAAAGAATCTTGGAGAAAAAACAGAAATGCATCAGGAATAAGTGGATATACAGATACTGAAGTAGTAGCAGCATTAAATTTCTTTTATGATATTACAAACATCATACATACACATATATGCCCCTATACATATATGTCAGTTATTAAAAAGAGCATATTTCAGAATGTCAGATCACAATCACATTGGCAATGCAAATATAAAATCATCTATTCCCTATATGTTACCAGATAAATTATGATTAAATCTACAGAACCTACTCTGCAGAAACATTACTTGCTTTCTTGCCTTTTGAATGTCTGCATAATCTGTGATCAGAAGCAAATGTACTCATCAGAATGCAGAGATGAATGGCACGCCAAAAGATAAGACTGTATATTGTAACTTGTTTCAAGTCCCTTTTGAAGTGTGTAACCACGAGTAAGGGCAGGTACAGTTGCAGAGCCAGCTGAAGGGGAGTCCACTGAAATACTAGTGATGCATTTTCTCAGCTAATACACATGAAAAGTGAGTACACTGCTCAATGGGAAAGGGAAATTGCAATGTATTACTAGATTCAGTAGATTTTATAATTTGTGAAAACTTATGAAAGGTTTGTCAGAAATTTGGAGTGCTACGATTGGTAATGTAGTGCTGCTTTATGCTTTCTAAATTACACGTGTTTTCCAAAAAGAAATGGAAACACTTCCAAAAAAAAGGAAGTGCTCCATCTTTGGAAATGCAAGGACTAGAATCATAACTGACTCTACAAAAGCTATTATCTTCCTCCAGGGAACTGTTTAAAGGGAGAAAGAAGAGAAAGCATTTATAAAGCTTTAACAGATGGAACTGGTAGGTATTCATTCTCCTTTTCCTCCCTGTTTCTACACAGTCCACTGTAAATGGTTCAGCTACTGTTCAAAAAGAAAGCTTATTCATCTGTCTCTGGTTCTGCACTATGTCACTAGAGACAGTTACATGGAACATGTTAAAATCTTCAGATCAAATCTTTTGGATGGATGGATGTAATACTGCTAATACTGCTTCTTCACACACAACTCAAGGAAGCATAAAACAATCCAAGAAAAAAAACCTAGGGTGTATTTATACCTTTTGTGAAGAAGGTGACATCGCCACACCTACAATGTCCATCAGACATTAGTCTGAACCTAGGCTCCTGCCCAGACTTGCCACCCTGCTATATTAGATGCAGACAATGAGGCCAAGCTCCAGAGCAATCAAGAAAAGCTTAGGCTCCAGCGTGACTCCCAGACTGGCCCAAGATGACAGATGAGGCTTGGGCAAGACCACATGAACTTAATCTCAATCCTCCAGAAGATGTCTCGCACACCTCAGTCGCAGGATGGGTACTATAGGGGTTGCATAGGGAAACGTTTTTAATTAAATGTGTAAACATAGCTACATAGGCATGTCATTGCGTCCTGCACAGGAAAATACACAACACCCTTTTGCTGTACTTGCTTGTTAGCGCAAGATTTTAATTGATTTACAAAGGAATCATGTCAATTCACAGATGGCTTTTTAATGGTTAACTATACAGAAATAGATTTCATTCATATAATTCGAGAGGCAAATATCCAAGGATCTTTAAAAATCACAAATTTGTGGAACTTGTTCTTACTAAAACACAAGTGTGTTATGTTATTGAAATATTCATTTTATATTTCAGGCATTCAGACAGCAATGATTCTATAACCTGAAATTTCTTGTCAGCTCTCTCATAACAAAAACCCATCAGGCAATTTTAATAATAATGAAGCAAACTAAAAAATTACTTACATTTTGTGCAATTTTCTGTGTTTGTTCTTTGACTGCTCCCTTATGCCATATTACAGTTTTTAGATATCTATTATGTGACATGCAATTATAAATTGAAAAAGCAACAAACCTTGCTAGTATGACTAATAAGAAATATGTCCACAAAAGCCTACTGAACTATGCAAAGCAAGAAAATATCTGTAAACATAAAGTTCACAATGTAGATCAGAACTAGATGACTTATAAAACATGGTAATATCCTTCCTTCTAAACTACATATAGACTCAAACAAATCCTCAGGAAAAAAATCACCAGGATTTTTTTGTTGTTGTTTATGCACACACACACATATGTATGTATTTACATAAAATAAATTCTTTCAACCAAGTCACAGCTACCTTAATAAAAATTCCTATTGGCATCCTTATTTTCAAATAAAAATAATGATATAGTGTCAATGACCTTTAATTTTAAAAGTTGACATTACTAAATTTTACTCATACCATTGAAATAGTATTTATTTAGTTTTTTCCAGCAAATCTGGATATTAGTAGGTGTTACTATCATCACATATAGGTATACTAAACAACAAAATACGTTCCTTCAGCAAATGTTTTGGTTAATTAATTTGCATGATGACTTAACATACAATATTTTTTATCATAATGAAAATTATTTATATCATTACATCTTTATATCCAGCAAACATTTGTGTTTGAGTCAGATTAGGATACAGACTAGAGAAGACTGTAATAGGTAACATCTGTGCTGGAATTTGATATTTACTTTAATAATTCTCCAGAGACCATTGGTGGAGTACATTAGCTCATTTTCTAAAGCCTGTAATAGCATATTTTAACATAGCAATGTGAAGTGAGAAGAGGGAGAAATAATCATTATATTTGGTCAGAGCACAATTTCATGCATTCATGTATTGCTGAGGTCTAAACCAGAAATTCTGGAATAAGTATATATTTCAAAAGTGTAGCTATCCAAATGAGTGAGATTTGCAGAGTTTTTATTTTTAGAACTAGATTAAGAAACTGAGAATGGTAAAACACCCACTTTATTCCTCATCTTAGAGCTCCAATTCCCTTTTCACGGGCAAATGTTCACCTTTCTTCTCCTGGGTCTTCTGACTCCTGAATAATCCAAATGTCTACTTTAGGACAACCTTAAGACCTCCATAGCATTGCAGATGCTACTTTACTCTTATAGCTACAGAATCCTGAACTACATATCACCCTTCTATTGTCCAAATACACTGCTCAGAAACTAATGAATGCATCTCTACCTTTGCAACAAGAGCACTCCCTTGGAGGGAATGTCGCAGGTTGCAGTATTTTTGCTCGGTGTATCCTTACTGGTTTGCTTTGAAACCCAAGCTGATTTAAAGAGCTAGCTGTTCAGATTGTACCCTTGCATTCAGAGGAGGGCTTAGATGCTCCACACATTGTTTACGATTCCTTTCCCAAGACCATGCATATGGACCCCAAATGAGTCATTAGGTAACCTACGCCTGTTTTGGGTTTTTTTTTTTCCTTCTCTTTTTTAAAATCTCTTTTGCCTAAGCCCAGAAGGGATATCCCATGCTGGTGTCTTCTACCATTCCAAGGAATATTCAAAAGTTCCTTTGTTACAAGAGCAGTAATTCCAATCATTTTTGTTGGTATCCTTTCCCTGCTCTTCTAGAAAGAAAGTCCAAGCTTAAAAAGGGTCCAGCACACTGTCTGTAACATTTATTATTTATTCATCTATCCTGATAAATTATGCAAGCCAGATCCTCCATTATTACTGGAGTTAGCAGTTAAGTCCTTTCCAGCTCTTAGCTACTTTCATTCCCTTGATACATAGATAACACCAGACTAACTAAGTAGTTCTTACTTTTCTACTCAGAAATTATATCACAACAGATGGGAACTTCTTATTGTTTCTCTATTTTTTCTTCTTTTTATTAGCTCCCAGTTCTTTCATCCTGTTATTATATTCTAACCAGCAGCCATCTTAATATGATCCCTCAAATAAAACCAGCTTTTTTTTTGAAGGCAACTGAATCTCCAGTAAAGTATGTATGCTCTTTCTGTGTTCATACTGTGTCTCCTATGGCACCCTAGCAGACAATTAGAGGACAGTCAGTTTGCATAAATATGGGCTTGTTTACTAAATTCTTACAGAGAAAGAAAATCAGTTTTACTTCATTGTATTTGAACAGACTGAACAATACCAGCAGGAGAGGGGGAAAGTTGTTTTTTTTATATTAGGCTGAATGGCACAGTTTAAACCCACCTAAATTTTAAAAGGTATTCTCTTAACTAACCATTATTTGCTTTAAAAAAAATGTAATTCTCTATGTGCATTAACTAAACATTAAAGATATAAAGATTAATTTTGAAATTGCAGTATTATCTACAAATACACTAGATCATAATTTAAAATTAGGTTACAAATGTTAGTGTTTATTGTTTTTTCTAAGGTTACTGATGAAAAACAGATTGTCTGAATATTAATAAGCTAATACAGTCACTAGCAATACTCAGGTACTCAAAGTTAAAAACATGTAAAAGCCTACATAGGCTTAACAGATACTTGATTAGTATAAAATATTTGTAACACCAAAACCACTTTCAGCACTGACAATAATATATAACTAGCAGTACTCTAATGCATTCATGTATTTATTGAGAAATGTCATAAGCAATCAGATCAGGTTTGTTTGGGTTTTTTTTCCATTAGGAACTTAAGATTGGGCCTTCAAGAATGCATTCTTAACAGACTTTAATGATCAGAGCAGAATAAACATTAGGACAGAAGATAGGCAACAATGCAGTCCTGAATCATCTTGCTCAGTTGCCATTTAGCTCATAAATATCTAAATACTACAGGTATACCTATGTTGCTCATTCCATTAGAAGTTTCTACCTGCCTAAAATTTTGCATTTCTGAGCTTACACTACCAACAGTCCTAGCAAGCCTGAGCAACTTTGCACCTAATTTCTAAACCTAAGTACCTAGAAAATTGACATTCACTTGATCACCATTTTCATCCTTGAAGGCACTGACCTGGTAGGTGAGTGCACATTTTGCCTAACACCACCAGGATTGCACTCTGTGTACAATAGAGCATTAGTCTCTGTTTATGTTTGATAATATATAGCCAAGGGATTAGGACAATTTTTGAGGGATGTGAAAAAAAGTGGGTTTGCTCCCCTCAGGCAAAACAGAATTTAGCCTAAAAGCTACAAAACCAAGATGACTTTTACAGGTGCTGTGTTATTGTAGTAAAGCGTGTTAAGATGTGGTTAGCAAGTCACATCTTTTTCCTTAAAAACATCAGTCTGAGCAAGACTGTAGAAATTACATACACGTTGGAAGTTGTATTGGGTTTCTGTGGCAAGGTTTTGGTAGCAGGGGGGGTTACAGGGGTGGCTTCTGTGAGAAGCTGCTGGAA
>JANZLQ010000032.1:7118469-7138793 GCA_026212715.1 Elanus axillaris
TTCCCCAAGCCGAGTCTGTTTTGCCCGTGACAGTGATTAGTGAATGATCTCTCCTGTCCTTATCTTGACCCACAAGCTCTTTTGTTATATTTTTTTTTTCCTCTCCCCTGTCCAGTGAAGAGGGCAGGGGAGTGATAGAACGGCTTTGGTGGGCACCTGGCATCCAGCCATGGTCAACCCATCACAGAAGTCTTCTAAACAATCTCATTGTTTGACCAGGTAGAGTTTGAGAAACATGGATTTGTTTCTTGTGTCCATGTTTGCCACTCTGTCTTTTTTCCAGAACAGGGAAATATTCTTCAGGGCACAGAGGAAAACTTAAAAAATAAAAAAAAAGATGGTACACTCAACTACTCAGAATATAAGAAAAGCTAATAAACCCAGATGTTTGATGTTCAAGCCTAGACTGTAAGTAAAGGGTAGCCCCGGCAAAACCCAGCTTCAGAAGAGTTAATCTGTATCTACCAGCATTTACACTCAACTGCCCTACTGAATGCTGTGATTCCACCAAGCTCTTCAGAGGCAAACTAAATAAGAATGCAACCTCTTAACAAACCAATTGCTTCCTTTAAATTGTGTATGAAATCTTATGTTTACAAAGCATAGAACTAATACATATAACAGACATGTTCTGCCAATATATAGATATATCAAGCTATCATTCTAGCATTATAGATACATATTATTATATATCATCTACTCCTGTAGAGTTCATTATGAGTGCCTGACATTTGTGGAGTGCATAATATATTTGGTCTGAAAAATAACTTGAATGTAAGAAATATGGTAGATCCTACAAACAGTTTAAAAAAAACATCCACAGCAAATCCATTTTTATCCAAATAGATCCTATTATCCATTGATTAAATGCTAGGTGAATTAAGGCACATACAGTTGCCCCACTGAGGTTGTTGGTCTGAGTGCACAATAAATTTAGTGTTTGACTAGAGGCTTAGCTAGAATGTGCTCTTAGCCCTAACCCTTCCCTCCAAAAAAAAAAGCATTTCACCAATACCAGTGTAATATAAAAATATTTTACATGTTTTTATAAATATATTCCTCTGGCAATGTTCCAGATAGATAAATGTATTTATTATCTAGTCTTTCATCATACTTCCATAAGCAAACTTGGTTTTGATTTGCAGCCAGTCAAGCAGCATATTTCTGCCTATGTTGTATTTGTATTAAGCCTCCTGGCTTAAAAAAAAAAAAAAAAAAAAAAGTCACATCTGCAGTCTGCAGTTGCTTAGATTGCAATCTACAAAGACTGTCAAATCTTTGGAATCACTATGCATAAAAAGCAGTGTAATACATGATAATTTTATAGAGAAATTACTATTTGTTTGGTGTTTAAGTGCTTCACAAACATATGACCTGTCATCAGATGAGATTTTGGGTTGGATTTGGGGGGAAAAAAAACCCAACGGATAAGAGCAAAGTGATTTTTTATCTATTTTCCTTGAAATAATCTAACACAGAAATATCCCATATGTTACATAAAAGACCAAGAGCTAAAGTTTTCTTACCAAATTTGCAGTAAAGAAATCCTGATACTCAGAACTGTGAGTTTGCAATACAGCTGCAGCTAACATTTACTTTTTTATTATTTGAAGTTAATAAGGAGTTTGAATATTCTGAATAATTTAATTGCTTCAGATCTGCAGTGGACACCAAAACCTCAACTACTTCAAGAAAATGCTCTTTAAACAATTCTTCAGTAAAATTGTTTTTACTTATGCTGGTTGATAGCATGGAGAATATTTTCCATCCCCCTCAGAAATCAACTGAAACATTCAAGCTCCTTCAAACTTTAAACTTTTCAGCTTAATTGTCTTAGACAAGTTTACAGCTTTATCAGGATTAGAGGATACTGAAATTTGTCAAGTGTCATTAGTTTAAGAGAGACCCTTTGAGATGCAGTCCTACACATTTAAGACATGTTAACTAGTTCAGTATGAAAGAAGTTACATATTCCCTGTGGTTATAGTCCACTCTCATTTTAGGAGGTTTTGGCGTGTGCATTCTGTCCTCTAGCTATAGACAATCTAAAATAGTTCTCAAAAACTGAAAATCACATTTCAGAGTGGTGATATGATATTGCGCAGACAAACCTTAAATGTTCAGTTTTGTTATCTAAATTGCATTTCAGTGAAGTTTAAACTAATTTTATTTCATATGCAACTTAAGGTGACCTCTTAGTACAGGATTGTTAATAGTGCCAAAATAAAATAATTGCCATATTACTGGCTCTCAACTTATTTTCTAGACCTGAGACTCTGTGCAAATAACAACAGTTCCACAAAGTGATGTGCAACAACTTGTTGATCCTCAGACCTAAATAAAATAGTATGTGTTTAAGTTGTCTCCATTGAGCTATAGGTCATAGTTTATAGTCAAATGTCTACTTCTATAGACACTCATACTAACATCCACACGTGGAAGTTATAAAACTATTTGTCAGAGAAATTTGTTTCATGAAACATAACTGTTAAGCTCACCCAGAAGTCTTCTGAGAAATATCTCTGTGAATTTAAGAGTCATTATTTCCCTTCACCTCCTTTTGAATAACAACTTTCATAAATCCACATAGCAACTCTTCACTTGAAGCATCAGGATCATATCTTGCCTGCAAGTAAAATAGCTGAATAAAGTTGCACTCAACCTCTCCAATTAATGTTTTCTTTTCACCTGTTGAGTATAACGGTTATCTCTTGTGCCAAGATAAAGCAGTCCACATAGTATTTCCATTAGGAACTTCATCTATGCAACCTTCTGTAAAGACTGCCACTAACATCTTCTGTGACATTTGTAACATACCAATTACATTTATGGTAACATGATGAGGCTTAATGCTTCTCCAGGTTCTCTCATAATACACAGTTGTCTGTACAGTCTAGAGATTCAGACTCCAGAAAACTTCATCTGTGCACTTAGTTAAAGGTGGTTTAGATAGCACAGCTGAAAAGCTGTACAACTGCAGAAGCAAGGTTTGTTGTCACAAGCCTCAGAGTAATAGAGCCATTAAGAGTCATCAAACCAAAGGTGAGAAGAAAGAATAGCCCTGTTTCTAGTGTTACAGAAAGACGTGGTAGATGAGGTACTTCAGCAGTGCTGCTAGCATTGAGTAAGTCCTTTTAAAGACTATGATAAAGGCATTCTGAGTTCCAAATTACATGAAATGGAACTTACTGAAGTTATCTTCCAGGCTCAGACATGTTTCAGTGAGTTATTTTAACATCTGGAAAAAAAAAATTTGAATTTTGCTCTTGAAAGGAACTGGTATAGGAAAAGAAAAGTTGAAAAGTACTCAGAAAAATAATTTGGTCCAACCTTCAGCATTTATTCAATAAAAACAGCAATATTTAATACTGTTTATTCAATAAAACCCTACTGAATTCAAGAGGAGGGGGTGAGAGAGAAAGACACCTACAGTACCCTGGTTTTACATTTTTCAAAATGCTTGTAATGGAATGAAAAAAAGAAATAACTTTTATCTAACTGCAGATATATTAGAAACTAAGACCCTTTAATATCTTTCTTTGATAATACCTTACACTCTTCTCTTATCCAGGGTTTAAGTACAAGGAGAAAAGCAACTAAAAATCCTTTGGCCCACAAAAAAGTGGAAACAGAGATAGCAAAAAGATAATGGTTACATGATATTTGACCTCTACCCAAAGTTCATGAAAATTTTTTTGTAGGAGTCAGGAGGAAAGAAGAAAGATCCACTCAAGAGATGTTTGAGGCTGACCCAGGTATCCTGGAAAAAGATGACTGAAGTGTCTCTACTTGGAAAGAGACAAAAGACCAGTGGTCTGCAAAGATCTAAGGAAACTATCATAGCATAAAATGTGTTTCATTTTATGTAAATATGTAATATATGGTTCAGATATTTAAGTCACAAAGCAGTGGTGGAGTGCTTTACTCCAAAATAAGTTAGAAGTTAACAGATATCTCAAATACAGAAGTTTATACTAGATCACCCAAAATGTCATTTTTTTCAAAAAGATAGAAAGCGGTAATCAATGAGTTGAAACACTAGATCCTTCCCCAAGATTGTTAAGGGATATAAAATAAAGCAGAAGAATGGGACTTGAATCCAAGTTAGACCTCAGGAGGATTCCAAGAAAGAATTTGTTGTAGAAGTGAGCATATTTTATTCAAAATAAAAAACCTAAATGGATCATGAAAGCAACTCTGCAGATTAACACGATACAAGGACAGAGAGCACTTTTAGATTTGCCTGTAGTAAAACCATAATTTTTTTCATCTCTTTTACAAATATTTGCAACTGGTAACAGCTACACTGAATGTGTTAGAGAAATGTAAATGCATCTTAGCACAGCTTGAGTTAAGAGTGATGACCAGATAAATGACTAATATAAGGCATTCCAGACCCTGGAGAGTTATGATTCATGCATCTAGCTTACTGAAGCACTCATGTGAAGCTGAGCTTTCCAGGAAATTTCCCAAGGGACTACGCAAGACAAGCCTCCCACTCATGCTGCGTAGCTAGTTCTGAGAAAAGGCATTGCAGAAGTGAGAGAAACAAGTCTTTTCAAAGGATCAGTGGTGGCTAGTAAAGCCCTAAGTCTTGTAGCATGAAAAAAGACTGGCAGCAAACACCAAAATCATCAGGGAACAAGCCACAAAAAAGAAACAATGGTCTTGATTACAGAAAGAGCAGAAGCATAGACAGATCTGCAACAGGCATATGGAGCAAACATTCACAAGAGAAAAAGATGATCTGTTTGCTGAGCAATTTTTCCAAGGAATAACATAAAAAGTCTGCTATGGCCCAGATCCTCAAACCAGCCCTGTCACCACAAGCCAACTGACAGCCAGAGGAAGAAAATCAACTTCAAGCATCCAAAATGAATAGAAAGCTGCATGAAAATGGAATTGGTCCTCTCCCAGCTGAGGAAAACAAACTGTGAGAAAATGAAAAATTGTTTGCCTTACTGCTACATTTGCAGTTCAAAAATTATATTCCAAAACTATTATCTTACAGATTTTTAACCCAAGTCTTTATGATTCATTATTGCCTTTATGATTTGGACAAAGGAGTAGAGAGGTTTCTTAAATTTGCAGATTACAACAATGTGTGTGATTGTGGGAGATACTTCATGTACTTCAAACATACCAGAAGACAGACTTGGAACTGAAAAAGTCACAGACACACTTGAGAAATGGGAGACAAAAAAAGTTAAAAAATGGACAAGGGTAAAATCCTACATGTAAAATTTCACAGATAAAATGGGTAAGAGAGAGAGGTGAAAAACCCGTAGTGCAGCAAAGGAGTTTGGGAGTTACAGTGAATCACAAGCTGAACATGAACCAAACATCTCCTGCTGTTGTGAAAAAAAGAAAATACTAAACTGGTATGTATTGTTTGAAAGACATGGGAAATCCTTTTTCCTGTCTACTCAGCTATGGTGAAGCTTCACATTGAGCCCTGTGTCCAGCCTGGGCACAACAATTCCAGAAGGATCCAGATCAGTTAGAAGGAGCCCCAGAAGGAGAATCATCAGAGCACAGAAGAAATAAAAAAAGAGGATCTATATGAGGTTGTCGTTTGGGTTTTTTGCTTAGCTGGTTTTCATTAAGTTATATAATGCAAGAGGATACAAGGATAAACAATTTAAAATATATCTAAAGTCTGAATAAAAGCATTTCCACAACACTTGCTTTTACAGTCTTATTCCTTTTTGTCTGTATACAGGTTTAAAGGTAAGCAGGTTACAGAAGTTCTGTATTCTTAATCTGTTTAAGACTGCTAAAGTTTTACTACTACTTCAGAAGGTTTTGAAAGCTTTTTCTTTTTACATTACTTTGTGAAAAAAATTAAAAATATACCAAATATTTTAAAAATATCTTCAAATACAAGTCATTATCATGTACACACACAGATACACACATGTATAAACACACAGGAAAAGAGCACTTCCCTGTGAGTCCAGGGTCTGTACACAGAATATTTGATAGCCTCGATGACAGGCCCTCCAGGCTGACGAGCCAGATAATTGCAGATAATTGATATTCCTTCATGTTATTCTTCTGTCCTTTTTTACAGTTGCATTAACCAGAATTCTTCCTAGTCCCAAACAATCCCTAGGTGCTACAGCAATTGCTTACATGGAAAAAAAACATTAGGAAAGTATTTTAAGAACTACCATTGACTATTGCAACTTCACAAATAAATTCTAAAAAGGAGAAAACTGTGAGGAATGCTCTTCATTCACGGATTTCCATTTGGAAATAAAACTTTTTCGTGGATGTATGAGGGTGAGTTATATGTACAGAATATTCTCATTGCATAAGCAGGCACACATCAGATCTACTTGTGCTCTGAGCCAGGCCAAAGCTATGTGCAAATGCCATCCACAAGCTCCACAGCCCTTTAGTTTCAGCTCCACACTGCACTAATATGGCCACAAGAAATTCCAGATCAAAACAGGCACTGAGCCAGGAAGATTCGGTATGTCTACCTGCAGAAATACCTTTTAGGCATATTTGCTAAAAACCTACTGCACATTGTGGGCATAGTCCTTTTTGTCATCAAAAGATGGCAATGACTACCCCAAATTTTTCAGAAAAACAGCGGGACCATAAAAAACTCATGATCAGCTCTCTATTGATTACACTACAATTGCTCTATGGTTAGTGCTACTACAGAGAGTTGTATTTTAAGAGAGCCCACAGCTCCAGTCCTAAAATAAATATAAATAAAATACCATCACACTGAGTATGAAGGAAGACTATGTTCACATAAACAGGTCTCAGAATGCAACTCTGAAGACAGCTCAGTCTGAAGAGATAACTGCCTGCTATTTTTGGAGATTGTTTGCTGCCTTCAAAAGCACGCTTCATCTGCTGCAGCAAACCAAGCCATGCAAATGAAAGTACACATAGAGTTCCAGACAATATCTATTTGAATTTCACCTTGAATTTCCTTAATATATTTCAAGATTCAACACTGAAATTTCAATCTAGGACCAAGACAGAGATAACTGTTTAAAGATACTTGTGTTCAGTTGTCAGTTTGGGGGAAAGGAGATTGTTGCTCTTTTAGTTTACACAAAATGCAGATTTCTGGGGGAGAAAGTCCAGTCTTGCTAATACATTTTGTTGCTGGGAAAAAAAAAAAAGAAAGTTGATTTACTGGCTGTAACTATTTGACTCTTACCACTTCATATTTCTTACCAAGACTCAGATCTGAAAAAAAATCTACACATTTACCATTTTGTATTTAGTTCTGCCTGAGTTCAATCTCCAATGTAACCTTTATGTGACTGAAAGGCCAGATATTAGACCATGGCCATGCTTACTGGGACACAAATTTGGGAGTTTTAGGTACTGAAGCCCATTCAGATCTGTGGGAACAAATCTGGGCACTTCTGAGATGTCTGGTCAGGTTACTGTTAGTGTATTAGCTGCTCTTCAAGTGTGAATGTGTTCATTAATATGGTTATGACCATTGAATTAAGTGATGAGTAAATAATGTTGCAAAAAATCTTAGAACAATATGGTACTTATTATCTCCCTGAAAAGGATTCATTCACTTCTTAACATAGGCACTTCACTATAGCAGAGTTGAGTGAACGACCTTCACTGAAAAGTCTGCAATATAAAATTCATCCTACCTTCAGCTGTACTAGGTGCACATCCACATGCTTGCTCTCTGAGTCCTGCTGGACAGAGTAGGTCAGATCCCTGACTCTTTCAGACGTCACCCGAAGCCAGGTCTCAATTTCTGGCAAGTGGAGAACAATCTTCCAATCAGCCCCAGTGTGTAGAGGAGGTGGTTTTTCATACTGCTGGCCAGAATCAAGCTCCTTCATGACATCCTCTTCCCCATCTTGTTCCACTGTAGGAGTCATGTTTATAAGCATGGGAGATGCATCGGATGGCATGGGATCTAGTTCTTGTGTTCTCATGGGAGAAAGTGCTACATCCATGGCTAACATGGGAAAGTCTAAACCATAGTTCTTTCCAAAATAGCTGCAAAGACAAATAGAAAAGAGATTGCTGTTATGAGATGAAATTTTACAACAAAAACTTTCACAACACAAGGAGTAAATGGCAATGTCTGAGAGGACCTGTACTTCTAAATAAATTCTTCATCCAGAAAATTCACACCAGATGTTCAAGAATAAATAGAATTTTTCAAATTAACATGTTGATTTGAACAACTTCTTTGTTTGAGAAAAATAACATATACTGTTTTTTCTCTCATTGCAGACAATCACCTTGGAAATGACAGTTTTCATTGATTAAAAATATGTGCTGATTCTTTACAACTGCAACATAAATAAACTGAGTATTGACAAAACTAGCAGAGCTTTACTGACTCCCCAAGTTAACATAGGACTGGTATTTGTGAACTAACACATATGAGAACATATTGCTTGGCCTGAAATATATGACTAAACACAAAAATATCTCAAGTTTTATTCAAATTTCCCAACTGTCTATTCAACTATTGATCGCGTACAACAAAAATTTTGAAGGCAAATTTGAAGCAACTATTGACGACATTTTGTTGATTTATTGTAGGCAGATTTTTAGGTCTGAAGTTTAAATTCTTCTAATTTCGTTAGATTAAGAACTGTTGCAATAAGCAGCAACTCTATCAAAACAGAGATAAGAATTCCAAACGTCAAAATATGTACTGAAAATTAAAACATCATTTTACAAGCATGGATTTATTAAAGCCCAAAAGCTATCTCATCAATATACACTTATGAGGTTCACTGGGAAAAGTAAATAGATAAAATATTTTACTTTAGCTCTTTCTCTAGCTGTATGTAATACAGAAGGCTGCCATAAACCCTATGCCCAAGAAAAAAAAAAACCAAACTTAAAAGCATGCACCTGATTTGGAGCTAAGTACCTAAAGCATTATGAAAACTTTCATTCAGTAGGAGATGTATTTTTTACCTAATTTTGGAGTGACCCAAATTTGACACATGCCTTCCTTTGACATACAACTTCACTAAACCTTATACCAGGGCTTACTTGCTTCCTCAATACTTTCCAACCCTAAGCTATATTCAGTAAGTCTATGTTAAGAGAATTAGGAAGATTAGGTCCTTTTAAAGCTGTTTTTTCTTTGTTTTAACCAGTGCATATTAGAAATACTTCAACTACATTTTAATAACTTCTGCTTGTATTCCTTTTCCATAGTGTTAAGACTGCAAATAACTCAGTTATACAGCTAGTCATTTGGGCAACATTCCAAGTTCTTATACTTAGACTCTCTTTTCTATAAAGACTGCGCTTTAACTCTTAGCATAATAGCTGTAAGATTGCAGAAGAGAAACCAGTGCCTTTCACTATTAAATCAACTACACTGTGACTACTGATTTATATTCCTAAATATTTCAAGTGGAGTCTCAGCATCCAGAGACTACTCCTGCAGGCACTGAGAGTACCAAAGATGTACCCAAACACCAGTCTACTTATCATAGCCAGGAAGGACAACAAAATTAAATTTATTGTTAATTTGCTTTTATTTCCTTTCCTGCCACTACTTAGTAAACTATCTTTTGCACATCTATCACCCCCACAAAACAATATTTAGAACTGATATTAAGCCAGTAAACATTAATTTGGCACTTCAAAACAAAATTTTCTATCCGTGCAATCAAGAAAAGGGAATGAAAGAAGATTCCAATCATTCTCAGTGCCTGCTGTATAATTTCCAGCTCTTAGTTTGATTTGTGAAGACTTCAGATTTAAACGGTGTCAATGAAAAACTCTGCAGTGAGACTGTACGAAATTAACATTTCAGGATGATGAGCATTTTTCATGTCCATCTCTTTTCACTGCCTGTTTTTCAACTTAAACTCTGTTGCCATAAATACTCAAAATACATTGTTAGAGAAATCACTGTATTTGAAAACATTTTTGTCTTGGACATTGCTGATCATAGCTCCAGTCTTAAAGCACATAAATCAATTGTTCTAACAGCCAAAACAATCTTATTACTTTAAGCATATTCTTTACATTATTTCGTCTTGAAAATGAAATTTTGGTGAAGCATGCGTGGTCCTTATTTCTGCATGTTTATAGTTAAGAAATTAAACATGCCTATCAGCAAAATGGTCCTGAATCACTAAATGATACAGAAACTCAGGAAGTGTAGCACTTGCTTAGCAGTTTTTCCACAAAAAAACCCTGGCTTTTGGCAAGAGGTTTTCAACTTGACTCGGCTCTAGTAAGGACATAAAAGCAATTAGCAAACAGAAATTAAAACATGCTCCTGCAGAAGCAAACAAAAGCTAGTCTGTGCTGCATGCAGAGCGTAGCTCTAACTTTGATACACTGAGTTTGCAATTAATAACCATTAGGAACCTGCTGACCTGTTTTTTTGTTACCATGTGCTTGACTCTATATACTGGCTCTCCAGCATTGCAGCTAATGCCTCCTTAATCCTAGTTGCTCTTAGAGTCCTTTGAATCCTTTTCTTTCTGCCAGATCACAACAAGTTGCAACACTTCAAGTAAGAATATGTGGAGAAACTTTCACATTCTTAAAAAGAAATAAAAATCCTACAGAGGTAATAAAACCCACTGTAGATACTAATTAGCAAGGTCTGGGAAAGCTTTAAAAAGCTCACAAATGCCTGAAAGGAGAGACTGTTGCGGCTAGAAATGACTGAATCCAAATGCTAGGACGCAGATTCATTAAATTATTTCTTGGCAGATGAAAAAGGCGTCATCATCCAACTACACTGCAAGAAAGGCAAACTGAAAGGTTCTCCTGCACTCTCGAAAAACCTGCCTCTGAAGCGGCACGTTCACATGAGAGCTCCTAAAATCGCTGGAGAAACTGCAAGCTCCACCCCACCAGCCCTCCCTGCCAGCTCCTCCACAACTGTGGCAAAGCAACATAATTCCCCTGACATGCTTGCGCTGACCTGTGAAATGCAGTGGCAAGGCGCTGAGAGGGCAAGCTTCAGTCACCCTCATGCACTGGGTATCAAAGGAAACCAGGAAAATCCCTGCCACAGAGGTGTTTTTACAAAGTTCTAATGTTGAAATACTAAAGAGCCAACAAGCCCCGGCAGCCACAGCAAACCTCACAGGCATATCTGCTGCAAGCAGTTTAGGAGTTACAAAACTTGCCAAAATACTTTTGATCAGAAGTAGGTTCTGCTTTTTGGATTACTGACTGCAAGTCAGACTTCCATATTTCTAACTAGGTCAACAGCCGTGCAGAGGGCTGCATTCATAACGTTTTGTTAAGACACCAGCTACTGAAGATGACTAAATCAGCTGCACTCCACCCCATTCTCATACAAACACTTGCATTTATTGTCTTCTAGCTATACCCTTTCCCCTCCAACATTTAGGATATTACTTTTATACTGAAACATGGAAGGTGGAAACAGCAAGATAGGGCAAGGAAGTCCTTCTTCAGCAGTTCCAGTATTTGCATAATGTACCATCAGTGACATACGATAAATTTCAACAAAACCAATTTTAATTCAAAATTTGAAAAAGTGTATTTAAGAACAATATTCCATATACCAAGCGGTCATCTAGTGAATTAAAACATTTGCTAAAAAATCGTATGAATGGATGATCAGGTTAAACAATACTTTGGGGTCATATTTGGTGGTGTTTGATATTTTAAGTGACTGATTTTAAATGCTGGCCTTAGAATTTTTTATATTTCTGGAGTGTTTTGTTTTTCCAGATTTTGTAAGGTGTACAGATATTGAATTGTAAACCATTATAATAAGTGTTAGAACACATATTAAAACTGAATGTATTTTTTAGAGTTGCTCTTTATACACTACTATGCAAAAATGATTTTTGAAAAGAGGTAAAAAAGTGATTCATTTCCCTCTAAGCAGGACCTCTATCACCGCTAAAGTTCTCCACAAACACAAAAAGCTAAGCTCAGTCTTGTTTTCTACAACACAAAATCCTTTTAGCATCAATGACAGTTTTAGATGGGCAAGCGATGCTACACCGGATTCTAGCTTTCTTCTAAGCCAAATCCCTTCTATATTTGGAACAGCTGTACAAACTAGGTGATTTTAAATTTGCAGGTGAAGAGCTGAAAATACTTTTTCAAATGTCCTGATCAATCAAAAGTTCATCTCTCAATATTTTCAGGGCATAGCCTTATTTTCATCATCACAGTCAGAGTTGAGAGAGTTATGCCATTGGTTAAAAAAATACACCTCAAATTATTTGTTTCTGTCACTTTTGAAGCTACTGTTTCAGACTGCTGAAAAGACACATTTATGATCTACACAACATAGCTACAAGCTTGTACTCTTTCTGGTGGAAGAAAAAAAATAGATTAATTTAGAGTATTTTTTTGCCTTGTGTTAGTTCTTCATATACAGGTCTATATTTTCATGGTTACTTGTATAAAAGGTGAGAGATCCTGTGTAAGCACATGCACACATATGCTTTCTATCTTCATCTTCAGTAAGTACATTATGCCTAACAGATGGCTGATTACCTTCCACTAATCACATAGGCAATCTCACTTTCCCCTGGTTTTCCGCTCAATCAGATGCTAATACTTTTATGCAAAACATAGAATGTGTGTGTCAACCATAATATAGTTCATCAATCACCACAAGCCTTGAAAGACTTCTCTCACTCATTCTGCCCCCTAATTATTCACATTTTCCTTGTTTATAAGTGCAGGCCATATTCACTCTGCCAGCTATCAGATCATCCACGTTCTCTTCCAACAGCAGTTGGTTCCTGTCAAACAAAGATGCATTAAGCATTTTAAGCCATACAGTAGTCCAAGCACTGATCAGTGGTGCAGACACTAGGTTGAGTGAATGTTAATGAGCTCTAATTTTTTCTTACTGTCACATATTGTTAAGATCAGCCATAAGCACTATACAACCACCTGTCTGTCAAGTAAACAATTCATTTCATTCTCCAAAATGGCCCAAAAAGCCCAGAGAAACTCCATTATTAAATAATTATGTCCGCTTGCTGACTTTGAAATCTAATGATGTAAATTTTAACATCAGATTTAATGAGCTTATTGATGTTGAGTTTTCTCAAATAAATACAGTTAAAATTGATTTCTCACACAGCCAAGTTATATTTCCATTTCTTTCCATTTCAATAGTCTCAGGAATTCTCTGCCAAGTTATAAGGCTCATTACTTCTTTCCTTGAAAATGCAATCTAATGCACATACTGCAATGACAAACTGTGTCACTACACCAAAAAACTGAGATACATCATGTCAGTAACTACATATAGAGCAACTTGAATTTAATATCACATTAGCACTATCCACGCTACACAGATTCTGTTGCTGATTTCCTACATGTTTAAGAAATACAACAATTTCATAAAACTTTCAAAGAACTGAATTTTAAGAGAGCCAGTTTAGGTTTTTCTCTTCATATCATTCCCCATGAACACATTTCAAAAATACCTCCTTTACAATTACCCTACTATTGCTTTACAATTATCCTACTATGACACCTAAAAAGCTGAACAAATTGGACAGGAAGGGAAAAAAATTTCATTTAGCGCTGCTGGGCCTCCTATTTGATGTGTGTAGACTCTTAGAAGGTATATCTGATAGGGAATACAATGGTGCCTGAACTCCTGCAGGAGACAGACCAAAGAGCCTTACATAGTAATGCCAATATTAAGCCTGAACATTAATGTGAATAATAATTAAATTTTTTAATGTGACTGATTTAAGGTCCATTAAAAAGTCTACCCCCAAGGCTTTGATGGTAGCAAAGCCAGACCACCAATGATTGATTAACTGTGGAAATCCCACTGTGGATGTTTGAGTTCCTGATTACATCTATAAATCAGGATTTAAGACACTGCAATGACATGACATGCTCTTTGGTATCTGCTGTTTCTCTTTCTAACCCCAGGTGAAGGAAACAGAATTTAGAAGACAAGTGTTCAGCTAGAAACTAGAAATTATTGTGGCAAATCAGGGCAAGTGGAAATTCTACTGGAGGATTTAGCAAAGGATCTGTCTGAAATCGATGGCATAGTAGGAGAGACTATGAAACAAACTGATAGACCACAAGGTCTAGGTATTATACACCCAAGCAATCTGCAGAAGCCAAGGGTGAAATAGCCAAATTGCTCATTGAGGTGTGCATGATCTTTCATTTGAAGCTTCTTTGGTTCTTAGGATCCCAGTTCTTAAAGAAAGGTTCTTGGGGACCTTTCCACCTGATGTTTATACCATGAAAATTGGTAGAAACTTTAGCAGAATGAGGCAATACCTGAAAAAGTACCATTTTTTTAGAGGAAGATCTGCAACTGCTTTTGAAAAGCCACACTATTGAAGTTTTCTAAACAGATCACCAAATGCTTTTGACAAGACCCAAAAGCTAAAGGAATCTAAATGGCCACAGAATAAGGAGGAAGGTCCTTAAATGGATAAATAATTGAGCAGTAGGCTTGGAAACAGTAGCAATAAATGGCCAGTGGAATGGAGAACAAATGGAGGCAAATGGAGATCACAAGCAGAGTTTCACAGTAATCTCTGCTAGGCACTGTGCTTCTCAATAAACTGATAAACGACCTGAAAAATGGGTGAACAATCAAGTGAAAAAGTCTGCAGAAGGCATTGAAATACTTCACACAAATTTAAACTCTGAGTAAATGCAGGACCTTACAGAACTGAAAAATTGAGCAATAAAATATCAGATTAAACTTACTACAGGCAAATATGAAGTTATGTGTATGAGAAAAAACACAGTCCTAACTGGAGTTATAAAATAGGCTCCAAGGTGAATGTTACTACTCAAGAGCAATGTCTTGGAAGGAAAACTATCAAATTTCCATAAAAACCATTGGCTTAATCCTTGATAGCAGCCAAAAAGAAAACGAAATTTTAGGAACATTTAGTGAAGGAATAGGAAATAAAGCAGAAAAAAATAGTCATTACATTGCTATATAAATCCATGATACACATCCAACATGTTATGTGCAATTCTGGCCCCCTCATCACAAAGGAAATACAGTAGAGCTGGAAAAGGGTTCAAAAAAGGCAATTTGAAGGACAAACAGGAATACATAATTACCTCTGTTCCAGCAAAAGCTGAACAGGCTGAGACTCTCAGCCTTGAAAAAAGGTGACTTAGGAGGAGAAGATGGAGGTCGCAAAACACCACTTTAAGACCATGCTATCCAGAAACTTCAATGTTGCTGTTTTTCACAACCTGGGCCTCTTCATTTTTTGAAAGAACGCCAACCTCCTGTCAGTGGAAGCAACCACTATATTTCTGATGTGGTCTTTGTCCAAAGGTCTTTAAAGTGGTATGCCGCAATTCCTCTCAGGCTCTCAGTCATTTGCCCAACCACCTTATGTACCTAAGAGGGTGCTTCAGCCATTCTACCTGCCATGGTTTTTGCACACAGTTCTCCAGAGGAGGACCTGGGAGATCCAAGCAGGACCCCTTTCAGGTATTCCTTCCAGGAACAACTCAACAAAAGACCTTAACCTGCAAACAGCTTCCTTTTAAAGAAAGTATAACTGAAAATTTCAAATAGCAAGCAGTTCTGAACTCGCCTCTCTCAAGCCCTCAGTTTATTCAGTGTCTTCAGCTGCTTCAATAAACTCCAAGTCCCTGTTCTAAATTCATTTCATTATATATATAAAGCCACAAGTATGATAATCTACATGAATGAAAGTTTGGGGCATAAATCCAGTATACTCATCACATCAATAATTTGCATCTGTACTGTCAATTCAACCAGGAATTTCATAAGTGGTGGAAAATATACAGTACTATGGCCCTACAATTAATCAGTGGATTAATACTGGAAGCAAAGCAGAGTTCTGTTTCAGAGAGAGAGTTCACATCTCAAGAGGTACTAACTGTGTATCTTCACACAAGCACAAAGTTTACCTAAAAAAATATCCAATAGTTCTAGTCCAGCATTAACTGCAATTATCCTCAAAAAGAACAGCTAGGGAAGAAACAAAACGAAACAAAACAAACCACAAAACCCCCAACCGTATATTTAACTATTCCTCTGAAATTAATTGAGTATTGGAATTGTCATGCTGAGCCTAGAAAGCCACCATTGAGAGAAAGGAATACTTGTCTACTAGAGAAAATATGACATACATGTTTATGTAAAAACCTAAACGCTGTGATGTGTAGTGAAGTCTTGTCTGAAACAGTGCATAAAATTTATACACTCCCAGGTCATATAATTTTATGCTCTCACTTATGAAAAAGCAGAGAGACTAGCTGGAAATGATGCCATTAGACAAGCATTATAAGGTACCTCAGAAAAAATTCTACACTACAACATACACAGACATTGAAAACAATTGTGTGGTGCCAGACTCGTACAGATAGAGGAATGTGTTCAAAGAATCAAACATACTGAGATGAGTAGTTGTGTTTCCTGGCCATTTCTGACTCAGCAGAGTTTGCCCCGCAGTAAGAAACAGTGACTGGGAGGTGATGTGGTATAAAGAGATTAGCGTTAAAATGGACAAATTAGCTGCTTCATATTAATTCTTCATTACTTCAGCATCCTTTATTAGCTAACTGCCCTACACCACCTTAGGTTTTTGTTACCCTAATTTTCACTCCAGAATGTCAGCAGCACATGGAAGACATACATAGTGGCAACTTTCATATGCTGATTCTTCAATATACGTGTGAGCGGTTGGTGGTTGCTTTTTGGTTTATGGTTTTGGGTGGGATTTTTAATCTCCCTGGATAAAGCCATTTTTGTCATTCTAGTGGTAAGTAGTGAGCAAAGCATTTGCAATCATAACATAATTTTTCCTTTCACCAGCTACAAAAGTCAGATGGTAAAGGATGCAAAATAATTATTCTAGCAAGAAGGTGGCCCCTTGTTCCAAAATCTTTCTCCAAAGAGATAACGTGAAACATCTTTTAAATTGGAAGACAGCAAAATCAAGTTTAGGCTTGGCTGAATATTAACCTGGTTTTTAAATGGTCTTTAAGTATGTACAGAGGCAGTGAGACATAGGTGAGAACATTCAGAGATGTTTCATAGAGGATCTGTTTATTTGCTTGTGTGTATACCACCATAGGTCCTTGACTGTCTACCAAATCTGACTCATGTCCAGTCAGGCAGGAGAGGAGAAAGAATCTGCAATTGTTAATACATGGAAGGCCACTTGTTTTGCAACACTGAATTTTATTTCAATTGTGCATTAAAGGGAACTTCCTCATTCAACCTCAGCATAAAACTCAACATCTATTAATATTAAAAAAACTAATTTAATTTCAGCTACCTGAAAATATCTTACCAAATCACTCACAGAACCTTAGTTCAAGTTTGCTTGTTTAACTGTATATTTACCTGGTGGCTGGGAACAGGATGTTTTTAACTGAGGGTTAACTGATTCTACAGGACTGATCAGCAATTGTATATTTGAGATAGAAAAATCCTCACATCAAAAATACCCCATAAATAACCCTTCCAAATTCCTTGATCAAATAAATTGCTTTTGACATTTTTTCATAAAAAAAAGAGGGTGAGAGCTTTCTTCCTCTGTTCAAAATTACATTTTACCCAGATTCCAATTGTCACTTGTTTGCTTTTTTCTGACCACCTTTAAAAAAAAAAATTTAAAAAATCTTCCTTTTCTCCTCCAAAACAGAAAAGAAAAAGAATATTTTTTTTTTTCACCAAATACTGGCAGTTAAAACCATGCTGTTTTGATGAAAACAAATTTCATTGCAGACTTCCAACCAGCCCTGTTCTGTTTCCCTGGAGTTACCTCAAAACCAATACTCTCAGGATTTCTCCTATGACAGCAGAATGAAGGTACTGCTGTAAGTTAGGGAAAATAAAAATAGTATGTTTCACTGTAATTCCACACTCCAGTTTCATAATAAATACATGCTAATCACTTAGAAATGTTAACAGTATTTCACAGAAAATTATCCAGAGGCTAAACCAGCTTACTCCTTTTTATTATGGAAGTTGAGGAGAAATTAATTAGTTGTATCTAGCAATATGGCCTCATAATAGATCAGACAAGAACCAGGAAAGGTTATTTTAGCCCATTTTCAAGTTCTATTATTTCCTATCTTCCCATACGTACTGTACAATGTCAGTCATAGCCAACCTCTAACTATAATGCAAGTCTTCTATTTTTCTCTAGCAGTCACTCAAGATCATCATATGGGCTTCTTCCTTAAGTTAAGGCAGTATCAGATATGTTATAGTAGTGCAATACTGGATGCTCAGTCTCTCAGTACAAAAGTTATAATGATAATAATTAAAAAAAAAAAGAAAGAAAAAAGAATAATCTAACTGAAGAATTCTTCAGGACACAGTTTTAGTATGTCAGACCCAACTATGCAACTTCAGGCATTTAAGCTTCCCCAGCCCCAATCCCAGCGATGAAATAGATCAAAATAGCCATAACACATGCTACGATTTCTGAAACTAGCTTTGTTACAGAAAATTTTAATAGGTTTATTATAAAAAAATAAAGATTTTTAAAGAAACTGCCACTTTTTGGAATGATGAACAATGCAGCTGCTGAGACCAGTGATCCTGACCCATTTTGGAAATTACTATTCTGCATTATATGAGACACAACACACTGTGGCTAGATAACCCTGCGAATTCTCACTGTCATGTGAAGTTTAACTATAAATAATTTAGCTGTTAAATACATTTTCAGGCTTTATCTAGAAGAACACCACAGCCATTGCTTTTTGTCTCAATTTGGGGATTCACAGAAATAGACTAAGCTCTTTGGAGCACAAATTGGTTTTTTTGTACTGTCATACTGAAGGGTTTGGCTCTATTGTTTTGGTTCCTGGTACTATCTAATATCAATAATACATTTTCAAATGTGTACATTCAGTTGTTTCAGGCATTCAGTTATCACAGTAGTGCACTGTAAAATGTTTTCTTCATTTTGGGGAGTAATTTTTAATATACATGAAAATAAGAGAATTCCTGTAATACAAGGATGAACCATGGCTTTAGTAACTATTTGGCAAACTGTCTCTTAATCACTATTTGGATAAAAACCTGACCCTTGATGTTGACTTACTGGTCACCTAAAAATAGATATCCAGTCATGCTGTGTTACCAGTTGATTGACACCATCACCCAAGATAATGAGTACAGTCGCTTTATCCCCTTCCTATCTATTGTGCAGTTTTACAAGGTCATTTACGATTGACTCAGAGCATCAGAAAGGTATTTCCCCAACATCAGTGCAGAATTACTGTTTCTCAATTATACTAAATGACAGAGAAAACTTCATTTTCTCCACATACGATACTATTTTAGTACTCAGAGCTTTCTAGTTTCACCATCACCCATCTTCTGAATACAATCCGAAAAATTACTTTCTTATTTCATCGTACTTTACAAGCTTTGGAAGAAAAGCTATATGAGAAACAGTATCAATGGTATCTCTAAACAGGGTTCAAGCATGTTTCCAACTTCTTTTTGCACCTGAACTCTAGCCAAACTTAAAAATATTGGCAATTACAGAACTTTATTCTTAAATTCAAAATCAGTTTCAAAAACATTGATGGTGGCTGAGAAATTTTTCAGTGTCAAATTCTTGCAAATTTTCATCTCATACACTTTTACGAGTACACAAGTGCATAATATGCACCAAGACTATCCACCAGCACGGTAATAGACAGCATCTCCTGAGATAAGTAACTGATTCTGATCTCTCTTCAATTATTGTTTAACTAAGACCAACTTCATAGAAGTCAATAAAACGAAAGAAATAAGAAAGTAGGCTTTCAAGAGCTTTTAAGCTGAACACAGAGAATTAAGACACAAAAGTTTTTACCCTTTTAAGTCATTATCAGTTACCTAACACTGCTTTCTTTTACCATAAACTTGATCAAACACACCAAAATTAAGTTAAGACAGAAGAGGAATCTAAGTTCTGATGTTTCTGAAAATTTAGGGTACAAAATTATTGCTTCAAAACTTTAAGTAGTTATAAGATATTAACATAATATTTGTAATACCAGTAGTTCAGCATTAACACTGATGGTTTGGGTAGCTCTGTACAAATGTTAGATATCATACATGCTCCAGGAGTGAAACTATAGTTCTGATATGCATTGTTCAAAGAACAATCCCTGAAGAAAAAGAAAAAAAAAAACACAAAAAGAAAGCACCCTTATCCACCTAGGGCAATCTTTTACAGTGTGTATTGGGTCTGGCTGAGATGGAATTAATTCTCCACACAGCAGCCCTCATAGTGCTGTGCTCTGCATTGGTAGCTAGAAAGGTGTTGATAATACACCAGTGTTTTGGCTACTGCTGAGCAGTGCTGGCACAGCATCAAGGCTGTGTCCCCAAC
>JANZLQ010000032.1:7140946-7154506 GCA_026212715.1 Elanus axillaris
CCCCCCCCCCGGAATCAGTACTGCTCAGCATCATCTATAAAACTATAAGGATGTTTTCATTGTTTATGTATGCTGTTTTTTTATCATGGGAGGCACCTGCCTATATTCTAAGGCTACATAAGGTGGACTAGATGTTGTTGCAATTGTACTTAAAAAATGGCACAGGAATTCTGGAAGATAAGGCTTGAAACATCAACGTTGCCTGTGTGGGAGTTAAACTCTGGTTCAGCAAGGAAAGGAAAGGATATAGGTTTAAAGCTTGGAGTTCCACTATAGGGAACAAGGGACTCTGAACAGAAGTCCTACTTACTCTGGATACTTTTTCTTTTTTCCTGTGTTCCCTGATGATTTTGACTCTTTTGTGAGTGGTTCTATGGTAATGGACCAAAGAGTCACCCAAACACAGAGATTTTTCAGTGAGATCCAACAGATGATGATAGTGCAGAGATCACTTACAATACTCCAAAAAGACCATCTCAAAGCCGACCTTGCACAATGAGTCCTGAGAGTAACTTGAGAATGATGAATCTTACCCTGTCTGCTGCCACCAGCAGGCAGTAAGACGTTTGCACCAGCACATTTTATGAATAAACGAGCTGCCGATTCCTTGTTCCCTGCATATATATGGCATACACTTTTGGCAAATCTGTTCAACTCACATAATTTTCTTACTATTTTCAAAATTGTACTGAACAATTCAATAATACAAATCAATAAATAGAGATGCCATAAAACAGTCTGCAGGAGGTCCATTCAAATTGCTATGCAATTTAAATTTTAGATCAAGCACCTACAGAAACAGTAGAATCTTAATACATTCTGAAGAACATTAGAAAACTACTAAAAAGTAGAAAAAATAATGTGTAGCCATTTGAAAATCATATGCACTGTATCTGAAGATAAATGATAATGATTGCAATCTCAGATGCACCTTCAAGAATAATTTTTTTAAGTGTGGAATGACTGAATTTATACAAAGTCATGTGGTTCTGTATGTGCTTTCTGAACCTTAAATAGCAAATTCTGTATTGAAAAAGATTATGCACCTGTTTGTTATATGTAGCTTTTAGTCTGGAAATTGGACTTGAAATTCCATAAGACTCCCTGTCACCAGATGTCACCACTTTCTAAGTTTGAAATGCTCACAAAATAGAATTTTTTTAATGACATTTATTTGTTCCTCAACTAAACAAAGAATCTCAGAGGAACATAAAAGGCTTAAAAACCCACCAAAAAAAACCCCCAAATATGTTAAACTGTTTTCTCAAGGCCATATGAAAAATTTAATAAACATAAGCCTCTAATTCTTCCACTCCTCATACATAATTTCAAAAAACAGAGATTAATTTTAAATATTTAATTTTATATTATTATTTAGGGCTTCTTTCTGAGAAGTTCTGACAGTCTATCACTTCCTTTAAGGCCTACCAGAGTTGTTAAGGATTAGCCTCTTAATTTTGTCATTAGTTAACATATAGATTACATATATTGATTATTTTACAGTCTTATTGTGAAATAGTTTTTGGAGAGTTTCAGTTTAGTTACTCACTGCTGCCAACCTATTGTATGCTACACCATGCAACTGTGAAGATTATACTAATGCAGTATTTCAGAAGAATACAGGTTTTCAGCATAATTTGGAATGTTGGCTTTTTGCCTCAAAACTTAAGTTTTGTTCAGAGAGATGGAAAAACAAACATGGTTTTACAGAACCTACAATAACCTGAACTTAAGATAATCACTTGGGAAGTCTTAGACCTAGATTCCAGCCACTGTATTAAAAATACTTCCCAAAAAGTAGAATTAAACTGAAGCAACTGAGCAAGCTCCACTCAGAGCACCTCATAAAGTTCTTTTTAAGGTGCCTTCTTTGACAATGGATGCCATTTCCAAAAAGAGGAAGGAATTAGACCCCTCACTTGGTTTAATATTTCTGCAACCATTTGTGCACGGAAGAAAAACCACCACCATGATTTTCTCTTACCAAACAGAAGGAACATATTCTCCCCCAGGCATGAGGTTTCAGGTTTAGCACATGTGATTTATTTGTGCATGTCAAGTACCCAAGTCTTCAGAAAAATGATCAGGTGCACAGAATATATAGGAAAATCAATATTCTGTATGCTTTTCATACAGAACATGGGACTGGAGGAAAATAAATCACAGAATTCTGAATTGCACAATGTGTGACTAAGCTGATTAGGACAAGATGTAAGATGTGTTCCTGTCCTTAGCATCCTTCATTGGCTTATATTGGTATACACTGAGGCCATGGTAAATTACAGTTATCTCTTGCCTCATACATTGCAGGAGTGTTCTGTTCTTAACTCTGATGGCCAATCTGTTCCACCAAGAGGTAGGTGCTGCAAGTACTCAGCATTGTAAACTCCAGTCCAAACTAGGTTCTCAGGAACCTAGTTTTGCAGGTTAAAAAAAAAAATACAGTATCTGTCCAAATTTAAAATTACTTAATTTTGAAAGTGCATTTACTTGAAAATATCTAATGACAAACTGTCAGCTTTGTTTAATCAGCTGTCAAATTCCAGATTACATGTTTTATTCTACCTTCATGTGACTGCTGACTTGAAATTAGTTCTCACCAGCCATGGTGTATATGAAATGGCATATGACCTAAATTACCTTCTCAGAACTAAAGGCCTTATCTTATATTTTCTCCTGCTGACACATCCACTGCTTCTTCAAAATTAAGAGTACAGAAGTGCACTTTCACTTATTAAAAGTCACACACTTTATAAATCATTACACCAGTTCCTATTTCTATACCTCTTTCATGCCAAGGGGTCACTTCAGTCCATTGCAGGTATAGTAAGTCTGTAGAAACAGACTAACATGAGATCAAAGCAGTATGAAAAAATGATGCTATTAAATACCATAGGGTTTGCACATTTCAGTCATCCCATCATTTAACCAGTCTGTGGAAAGTGAAATTTATTTGGATCTACTTTCTTTCTTGATGGACATTTACAGTTCTGAGAAGTAGGGACAAGACTTCAAAGAAATAGTCGTATGATTCAAAACCACACCATAACTATAGTTCAACAAGTTAGTGGAAGATCCTACCTAAATACAAATGATATAAAACAGTATTATAATATGACAATGTAATGGTCAAAATCAATGACTGATTTATTAAATACAGCTACCATTTAATACCGGTTGAAACATATTTTTTTCACTAAAAAATCTACTCCTGGGTTGTAAAAAAGTAGTCTGACAGTTTGAACAAGGAAAGAGACAAGCCATGAAAAAATTTTATGTCTTTTTAAGTCTGTTTTAACAAAAACTGCTTCAACTGAGTAATTTTAGTTCTATGACTAGGCCCCCTCCAAAGAGAAAAAACCAAGACATCAAGCATTGGTTAACTGCTTGAGCAAAGCAGCAGTAAGGAAACAATTTGCAATAAATGAGGTCTCTCTGGAGAGTTCCCAGGTGTGTTTCATTCAAAAGTTATAGCCTACTTAAGCTATATTCTGGTTATATTGTTTTTCTTTCTGCATTCCCTATGAAAATTCATTTTGCTGTTTGGGAAATCTGTGAGCAGCATCTGAGACAAATAATTGACTTACTCAGCACTTAGGAGGAGTGGAAGCTCAAACGAGCAGCTGAAATAAATTTGAGGGCAGCCACTTCACAATTCCCTGAGATTTCCCTGGTTTAGGTCAGATACCAGGGCTCTAGGACAGAAAAAAAAAAAGAAAAAAAGATAAGTGGTCTACCTCATAGATTCAGCAAAGACTGTGATGAACTTCAGTTATTCTAGATCCTAGTAACAGAAAATAACAGACAGAGATATTCCAGCTGCCGGAAAGCTACCAGCAGAAACAGTGGAAAGTGCTGGAAATGTCTGTTCTCAGCAGCTGTGGAATTAAATGCTATTTATAGAGCCTGCCACAAATGATAACATTTTTTCCAGAAAAATCTGGAAATCAGTGAAAAGCTGAGGAAGGGGGAGATGAACGGTCTGCTAGGAAGGTAATTTTCTTTGCAGTTGCCAAAATCTGATACAATTAAGATGACAAGGATGTTTTCTGCATCACTCTTCTTCTAATTGGTAACTACACCCCTTGATGATATTTTAAACAGAAACAGATGCTTCTGTCTTAAGCAAATTTATTTTGCAAGGCAAAAGGAAAACTACATCATGGATGAATGGATCTGTTTGTCCTTTATGTTGAAAAAAAAAAGATTTTACAAGGATTTCCACAAAGATACTTCTTTGTGGAATGAAAACTATGCTATTCTATGACAGCTACAAAACTCCTCTAAGCTTAGAGTAGTGATTTATAATTGACAGTGTAATAAAATAATTGTCTTTCCCAAGCTTGTTCTTTCATTTATTGATAAACAGTTTCAGGATGAACAAAATCATACTATGATACAGGACATATTGTAGGAAGGTAGGGCTTTCAGTAACAAGAAAATACTTCCGTGCTCTCTAGTGCTGTCATTCATGTTCTCCATTGTGTAGATGAAGAACAAGGCATGTCAGACACCTTCATTCCACTGCAGATTCTGCATTCGTTGAATAAACAAATCACCTCCCTGTGCTTCTGTTTCCATCCTTTGATGAGCAAGTTCCTCAGGCCAATAACTCTTTTCAGTATGCACCAGAGGTAACAAAATGGAGCCCAATTATATCTGGGAATTTTAAGCACTAAAGGTAGTAAACAATAACCTGCTGTGAAGAAAAGGGAAAAGCACAGTAACAGCCACTCTGAATGTACAGGACTTACCAACTTCTCTCCAGACAGCATCAGTTCATTCTCTAGTAACAATGAGACCTAGTAGTACACTATAAGTAGAGAAGTAGGGACACCTTACTTATGAAGGGCAACCCAGTTTCCCTCCCATCAGATAATTAAAATGTAAGACACATTTGCTGAGTGGCAACCGTTTCCAGGGTTTTCTTCTGGGAGAAAATGATCCCTTATCTCTTGCTTAAGAAGTAATATGAAGCTACGAACCTAGCACAGTTCCTCCAACCTTACCACCACCCTTCTTGCCTATAATAGGATTTTTTTTTCTTTTTACTGTAATGTATCTAGCAACTGTTTGAACTAAACTAGGAACATGAATACTCTTGTGTACATGTCATAAATTACATCTAGTTTGTTAACTAGACTTATTCTTTCCTGCAAGTCATCTTGGTAGCCAAATTTCAAAAGCATTTTATTCCATTTTGATTATCATATTCAAGTATTTATCATGGTGATTTATTGTCTCTTCCTTTTCAGTTAGTGTAAGATTATTAATACTTACTATTCATCAATCATGACAGTTTTGGATATGCTAAAACATGTAGTATTATGGATGTTATAAAAAGTCTCTATGTGAAGATTCAGTGCAGGCTTTTCAAATGTATGTTTATGGCATGCAGTTCTTCAGAGGCCATTTGTGGGAAGTGCTTTAAAAGGAGAAAAGCATAGCTATTAGACACTTTTAATTTTCTTATACAAGATGTTGTATTTGGTTGCAACAGAGAAAGATAGCTGATGGAATTAGCAATTCAAGGAAATAGCTAGGAATTCAAAGAAATAAAAATTACCTAAATTTGTCATAAAATAATACTAATTTAATTTATGACCTATACATTTGTATTTCTAGGTGTATTTATGTGTGCTTGCAAATTGCAAGTTCAACATGAATGATAGATTTTGACCAAAAATGAATATACAAAGTATTTTTAAAGTAACTATATTTTCACGGTCTTGCAACAAGTGTAACAACTGAAAACCACAGGAAAAGCAGCTACAAGTTTACCAGGCACTGGAGAATGAAATTGGAGAAAGGATTCTTGTTTCTTCCATCACATGTCTCTTACCATCATATGGCCTCACACTTAGATCCAGTCATGAAATGTAGTAGTGCACAACAGCCACCATACAAACAGCATATCTGCATCTAATCTGAATACAAAGTGTTTTCCCATAGCTTTGATAAGGTCTGTGTTCAGATTAGTATTTTCAAGTCCTTACAATTTTAACAGGTCTAGACTCAAGTTTTCTTCATGTTGTTTTCCCTTCAATATTTTAATCATTTTCTTTATCTACTTTACTGAGAATTTTGGCCTATATCAAAGCCATTCTAGAGAAATACCAAATTATGTGCTTAATTGAATTATGTAAATTGTCCAGGTAAATTCATATGTGATATTTGTTTATATGCCTAAGGTCTTGGTTGTGTGAAAGCATTTCTATAGCTAAAGGCAGCATTTTATAACTGCAGACAGCACTAGCCTCATTGCTGCCTTTTAAACTCAAAAGATTTTATTGTCAGGTGGCCAGAATTAGGCTGATAGTGGGTATTTTTGAGAATGTAATCTCACATTTTCTGTAGCCACAGGTATACCACAATGAGCCAATACCCACAAAATAAAAAGGATAATCACTGGGATTTATGATACAAATTGTTCAGTGTTTGTGCTTGACATCCTAGTCAATTTCTGAAGACAATTCCACTCACTTACGGAATTCATTGAGGATACTGAACTAAATAAGTATAGTATATATTGCTTTCTGCAAAGACTAATAAAAATCCACAGTAGTAAAACTCACACAGGCCTTTTACAAGTTTTTGACAAGCAAATTTAGGTGTTTCTTTCTTTGTAGTGCCAAGAATGTATCAGAACTGCAAAATCATTTCTAGATTTGCTGAATACTGTAATTCAGTCATGTTCACTGCTCTGTCTTTTTCAATCATTACATGATCATGCATTTTTATCTCTCCCTGTTCCTTTGAAGAGCACATAACCTAATAGTGTTATGATCCTTGAGAGGGGATCACACCTGATATTATAATGCAGGTAAATAAGGATATCACATGCTAGTTTGTTTATCTTCCCTTTATATATGCCATAAAAATGTACATAACTACAGAGAAGTTAATAGTCTGCTATTCAGTAATTCAGCAGTGAGAAATTATTCTAAACAGTTGCTTGCTAGATAAAGGGAAGGTCTGTAAGACTATGACAATAAGTGAAGAAAGGGTCAGTCAAAGAAGCATGAAAAAAAAGTGAAAACATAAGTGAGTCTCAGAAGTGGCTCTGATATTCACTTCACAAAGAGTTTTTTTGTTTGATAGGGAATCAGTTAATTTTCACAGCAATAAACTATTTACCATATTTAGGAAGCATACCAGATACGTAAAGTTTTGATCCACATACATAGATTAAACTTATTTTGTTTGTAATTATTTTGAAAATTCTCCATGTGATTTCATGTGACATCAACAACTTGTTTAGACTGTTCACAGCCTCATTAAACATCTATGACTAAAGGGCTTTCCATCCCTTCCCTTCTTGTGATGCTTATTTCTATTTGAATTAACTTCTCACTCCTAACATTAGTTTATCACGGGTTCTTCTTAAACTCACCTACCAAACATCCTCATATCCAATAATTCTTAAGTTACAACCATCTTCCCTACCTGTATCAACCCATTAGATATGAAAGTCCTCAACTCACTTGTTCAGACATCAGCACCTAGGACCATACCCTTTCAATATCTAAGATACTTGCATGGGACTGGTAGCTACAACACAGGAGCTATGGGAAAACTGTGAGCTTCCAGCTGGAGGCCAGGCAGAACATTCTAGGACGGTGCAGCTTTAACCTTGGAGAGAGTCCCACTCCACCAGACCTTTAAAATTATATTTCCCTTCTCACACTAAGTACGAATCAAGCATATGCCAGCATCAAGCCTCTCACAACTCACCAGAAGCAGCAGTGCGTGCCAGGAGAGGAAGCATGATGCCCTCGCCTGCTGAGATCCCCATCAGCTAAAAGCTTAGATCTGCCACTGCTCTGGGGAGTCTCAAATACCTATTGCCAACTGAATCAAGGCCAAACAGTCCATATTATGGTTGGCCCACCTTGTCTTCCTAACACCTCTCATTAGAGCATGTTTTCGTCTGCTCATCTACCTTTGGCCTCTAATTTTGCTCAAGGTATATGACCTAACTGAATCACACTCTAAGACCCAACAGTGTTAATGTCTGGAGTCTTACCCTGAGTTTCTTTCTACTTAGGACAAATGAGAATCTTCCTTGTAAATTTTATGTCCAGCTCAAAATCTTCATTGTAACTTAGAAAGAGTATTTTTTTAGCAATCTATGAGAAATACATATTCCTCTGAAATAATGCATATTACTTTATTAACAAATAAATATTCTGTGCTAATAGACAGATTCATTTCAGAGAAATTTGGTCATATTCCAGCTGTCAGTCTTAAATTTCTTATTCTCTGTCATTGGTTTCACTTTTTGTTAAGGGATTTGCTGCCTTTTCAAAATAGATATGTTATTCTGTTCATAGTATCGCATACCTGATTGCACATACAGTATTAAAGAAGGTCAAAATGAACACAAACACTTCTGAACTAAATTCAGCCTGAAATATTCTTCAAAAAGATGAAGAGTACAGTAGAATGTGTTGGAAATTGAGAAATACATTTTAAAATAAACTTGAGATTTATTTTGTATTACAAAGCTGTTGAATGTACTAAGACCATTTTCATGATGACTTTGCCTTGAGTAGCAAAAGCTTCCAGATGAGTTACGCACTGATCCTGGGGAGAAAGTAAATCACCAGTGGAAAGAAAGAATGTTAAAGAGAAATGAGGGAACAAATTTTGCTGCTGTTAAAAACACAGACAAGGCAGGAAGGAGAATGCAAAAGCATTTGACAATGAAATCTTCCAATTGGTAAATTACAGGATTAGTTTTAAAATTATTTTAATTACAAATATTATGTTGATAACAAACTGGATTCACTGCATCCTGGTTGTTCATTAATTAAAAATCAACAGCACCTGAATGGAGTCTACAAAAATGCCTCAAGTTTCAACTTACTACTTCGTCAGTAAGAAACTGTCATGCAATGCTATGGATTCTCATCCCATATATCAAAAAGTAATTCTAAATTCTAAGACATGCAAGACATCCAATACTTTTTGAGTCATTATTCTCACTGAATATTCGGAAACCTGAAATAATTCACTCGGATAGTTTATGCACCACCATGTAACAGAAACACGTAGATGAAATACAAAGATGTAATGAATTAGTAAATTTTTTTTAGTGTGTAGCAGTATCTGCATGAAGAGTGCTATATGAACATGACCTAACTTTCATTCTTTAAATAGACATTAAACAATCGGAATGATGTAGCAGCGCCAAAGGAAAAGGTGAACGTTGGTATATCCTATTGCTCCCTGTAGGAGTTTTAATGCATACCTTGTTTCAAGCATCTTTCTTTGTGAAAGCATCCTTTCACATTAACATAGCATGATAACAACTGGTATTCTCTTCTGTAACACTAATGACCCTATTTTATGTTGATGTTACAAAACACCTTTAATCAGAATAGAACTCAGCTTTCTGTGGAGGAGAGAACAGATAGAGGACAGTACTCAATATCAACTTAAAAAGTTAACTGAAACATCAGCTCTTTAGAGTAATACACAGTGACAGTCTTTGCCATCCCTCTGTTACCCTGAGTTTCTTTCTGGTTGGACAAATCTAGTCATCTTTAAGATACAAGTAAAGCAGGCTTGGAGATAGGAAATGCATTTCTCTAGTGAGGAAAGAAGAAACAAGCTGAAATAATGCAATTTTTCCCATAACAACCTATCCACTTTTTGAGCTGATTACTCCTACCCAGGCACGTAAGCAGGGTTCCCTGTGGCAAGAGCAAGGGCCTGTTAACCCCAAAGTCATGCTTACAGTGAGGACGTAAACACTGATAAAACTAAGTGGTTTTTCAATGGAAATAAAGCATATACCAAAAAGAATTAAGAAGCAGCTGGCTAGCTGAGGCATCTTGGAAAGAAGCATTTGGTGGGGAATAAAACAAGGCTGTTTTATTATCAGATTCCACAGGGATTAGTGAGGCCCAATGCTATTTGACATTTTCACCAGTAGTCTGGAGGCAAATATAAAACCACTGCTCGTAATGTTTGCAGATAGACAGACTGGTGGAAAGCTAAAGAATGATCAGTCCAGGTTTGTTGCAGCAAGAAGCCTCCCCTGCTTTTCCAGAGGAGCCCCACTGGTGGCTAAAGTCATGATTTTTTAAAACTAGCCTAATAAATAAAATTCATTTTAATCTAAGTAAATATAGAGTTGCACACCAAAGATCAAGGAATGAAATCAGTAACTAACATCTGGGGGAATCCTGACTCAGGAAAAAAATGAAGGATTGCTAAGGGCACACTGAAAGTGAGTGCTATATATTATGCTGTGATCACCCGAGTTAATATGATTTTTGGAACACTGGGCACAGTAGGAAAAGACTAGCACTACCTCTTAATATAAGTAATAGTAAGAATGGAATGCTGTGTAGAGGTGTGGTATACACATTTCAAAAAAATATTGAAAAACTGGAATGTGTGTGGCAAAAGTAATTGAAATAATAATAGAGAGAGATGCTTAAAATTAGAAGGCATAAAAAGCTTTATCTGTTTAATGTATCAACAGGAACACTGAGGGACATTTTCCATGGAGAATGGATGAACTTCCAAAGATTAATGTTTCCTATTAAAAAGCAGAGAAAAACTCAGGTGTGAAAGCTGAAGCCAGACAAGTTCAAATTATGAAAGAAGTCTCCAACAATAAGGGCAATTAATCATGATAATCAAGTTACTGAGAGAAAAAGGTAGATTCTCTGCCTGTTGCTGATCAAGAAAGGAAGATATTAGTTGACCAAAAGAAAGTTATTGGACCCAAACATAAGCAAAAATCTAACAATTTTAAAACCTAGAAACTGTTCAGGAAAGAAAACTGTCAGAAAAGATTGCTGGAACAGAAATGAGGATTTCCATAGTCCGTATTCAGACCCTTAGGTTGTACTACATTTCACAACTCTGACTCCCAGTGATGATCTAAAGAATTCATGTTTCACTGTCATTGTTCTGAATATCCAACACTGTTTCACTGCTATAATGCTTCTCCCCCCACCAAGTGAAGAGATTCACATGTTGCTTTGTAAATAATGAATTTTACCATCTGCTAAGAATTCCAAAATACTTTCTTTTGTCAGAAAAAGAAAATTTTATTTCAAAGCATTTCTGAAGGAAAAAGAGATTGAAATGAAAGAAGCTTTACATCAAAAACACTTTTTAGTATATAGATTTTTTTTCTTTCTCTGTATGTTTCTATATTTCTATACTTAGAAAATTCAACATGGCCAAAACCAATTAAAAAAACAAATTTGGATTAAAAAAAATCCTTTAATCCAGTAAATAAAATAGTCTAATAAACTTCCAACCTCTATTTTTTCCAGAACTTCAGAAAATAAACAATGAAAGTATCATTTTCAGGATAGCCTTTAAATACTCTTTCCTGAAGTAGAGCTCAAGTAACATGACTGATAATGCAGTGAGCCTATTCTGGATGCCTTCATTTAGACTATATTATTTAGTGTATCATGCTGGTTTGATTCAGCCTATTGGCAATAAAATTTTCTGACACTGAAAATAAGTTTCAAAAAGAGGTGTTTATTACAAATTGCAGAGAATAGCTCTGCTTCCAGAAGTGCAGAGTCAGAGAGTCAGAAATAGTTAGTCTGTATATTACATCCCCTGCAAACACAGCCTGACAGAAAGAGGGAAATAGACCTTCTCTTCTGTTTCTTTTCACTTCTTTCTTTAAGAGTGAAGAAACATGTCTATAAAAGGAGAGGAAAATAATTTGTACTGAAATTCACAGAATATAACCTCAACAATGTTTCTGTAAATAAGGAACTACAATTATACTTAACGTATATCCTTTTTTTGTTTTCTTTTTTTTTTCATATAAGACATACTCATGGAAATCTTCTGTTTAATTCATAACATTCCTAACAGACTCTGAAAGTTCTGTACTTACATTCATAATAATTTCAAAGGCATTTCAGCGTATTCTGTAATTATAGCAATCTTGTGCATAGCTGCAGCCTGTATTACTCAAGGTTTCATTCTGCTAGATGTTTTTTCATTTGACATTGAAGCAATTGAAAATTCACTGACTCACAGAACTGCTTCATCTTTGAAGAGCTGCAGACTTGTTTATATAAATATGATTCTAGGAACAGCAAGTCTGCCTGCAGTTCCTGTAAAACTGCTATGACAAACCATGTGACTGTTGTCAAACCACAACTATTATAGGTACTATAGAGTCAGGATAATCCATTTTAGAATGAAGGATTTATAACTTCATTTCTGCACTCCACGAACTGCACATTAGATCTCTTCCACTGAGGTTCAGAGTGTATAGAATAGCAAAGCCTGACTCATAGCCTTGAAAAAAACATGACCCTGCCTTGGACATGCAATCTCTACAAGATCTAAGCTGACACCTAGCAAGAGAACGTTGGCAGGGCTAAACGGTAAGAATTTATATTGGTTGCCATTACAACGGCTTTTGTTTGTATAATATGTGATATGGAGCTATCAATAGCTAACTGTTTGCAGTAGGTACAGAGAGTCCTGATGCATTTTGCATTCCATACTCTCATATTGTCAACAGTTGTTCATAGCAGAGCTGTTCACCCTCCCGAGGGAAGTGAGCCGCAGCCTTCCCCAGGCACTCCTGTCACAGACCTGGGTGTGCATACGTGTGCCCTATCGTGCAACTGAATTTTTGCCAGTGACACAGCTGGCTGCACACAGATACCTCACAATCTTGTGAACTCACATATCATGCCTGAGGGGGTCCCGGGGATCGTGCTGTCAGTTGTTTGAACGAGTCACAACAGCTGTGGTCCCAAGTCCAAGGTCCTTTTAGGAGGGAAGGTGACAGAGGGCAGCTGATCACAGGCTGCTCACCCCTGGAAACCCTCCTCCAGCATTTCCTCTAGGACAGCAAAAACAGGGGGGGAAATCTCTCTTCTACCTCCAGACAGAACAGTCAAGTATTGTTACAATGCATTTCACAAAACTCCTCCCCAGTCCAAATAAGGAAAAATTAATTATGTCTGTACATCAATATGCCATACAGACATGGGATAGTCCACAGGCTGGGCAGCAGGTGGGCTGATAAGAGCATTGTGGATGTTTTTCAGTCTGATGTTACTGTGTACAGAGATGAAACCCCAAGCTACAATGTTGCCAGTGGGCACAGCTACGTGGCAAGGGCTATGTAACCATACTACTACCCTATACCCAGCTTCCCTAACTCCAGAGGTGCACTCCATACTTCCAGCTGTGCAGACCCTGGTAGTGAGATTGCATGCCTACTGCAGACTGCTTTCAAGACCCTAAATTTGCCACCAACTCCCATTACTTTGAAAAATCATAACAAATTTGCCAGGTTTTTCTACAGTATTAGTATCATTTTCTTTGAAGGTCCTTTATAACCACAGTTGTCAGCTGTTCAGCTATCACTTTTATTACAGTGTTATGTTACGGGCCATTAACACAAGGTCTCTTTATCACCTCATTTGCACATTTTAAAGTTCATGATGTATTATAGCTCTGGAGCACAATGCAACCATTTTTAACATGTTCAATTAAAAACTGCCCTTAAGGACACAAACTTATTAATCACTGCTTCCCACCCCCACC
>JANZLQ010000032.1:7154516-7178974 GCA_026212715.1 Elanus axillaris
ACGTTTTGTTTAAAAAAATGTATTTACTAAAAACCTATGCAATAGTTCCTGTCTGCATATATAGCTTGTTCATAAAGCAAAGATTAATAAAAATACATCTCCTCTAAGAAACAGATATTGCAAAAAGCCTTGAAAATTTGCATTTATATTCATTTAAAAAAAATGTGTGGGAAAATTGTAGAATCTGGATAGGTAAGTAATTCCTACTTGTCTGTGTACATCTCTGATATCTATGAATTCTCTCCTGGACTGTTATTCCTACAAAGCTTATCCGAAAAGGAAATCAGGGAAGCACTAATCCAGAAGTTGGTACTTCACATAATTAGCATAAATCTCACTATAGATAGATAGACAGATACTGCATATGCTAAAAAATAACAATTTCTGTACTGGTCTGAACAAGCTCCATTCTTATCCACCTTATGTAGTTTGATTTGTAATGCCATGTATATATCAAGATAATTCTGCAAAATCAGTATATAAAAACAGCTGTATCCAAAATAGTAATTTGTAAACTAGCAAGGTATAGTTCTATATAACATATATGAAGATGAAACTGATAGAAAAGCCACATGAATAGGGTGAGCATAAGCTACTTTGTATTACATACTAACAATATGAATTAGTTGCCCTTTCATGTATTCATCTAGATATGTGTACAGTTCTATAATGTGTGTATGTGCATAGGTGTGTTTGGTTTTGTGTCCAGGTCACTGCTCTCTTTGTTTCCCTTTATTCTTTCTACCTCACACATGACCTTTTCCAGTATTTCCACAGTCCAATACCTTGATCTACAGCAAAAGTTTGTCTTTCATCCTTCTAGACTGCTAATGTTTTTCTGTGCCATCATAAACGCTTAACTGTGGTTTTCCCTTCTTCTGTATAACAGTAGCTGTATGTAATGATAAACACAATCAGGAAAAACATATAGTACAGCATACATTTCAGACCAAGATATAAGTTTAGGGCAAGTCACTTCACAAATGGATTTTCATTTTATTTGCACTTGTTCCAAAGAAGGTTCTAATACTATGGAACACAAAAGAACCTAAGGAGCTCTTTTTTTTTTTTACTGCTTTAATTTTTTCATTTTAAAACCGATATTCACACTTGGGTTTTTATCTATTTCCCAGAACATATTAGCAATGATGGCATTTCTTCACATTCTAGAGAACAGGCATTTGCATGAGATTTCCATACTGGTAAGGGGCAACCTACTATCCTGGTTTTGAACATCACATTCTTGTTTGCTTGCTTGTGGTTGGAACAAAGATATTGTACGTGGAAAGATGGAACTACAGAGTATTTGAAACAATGTCAGTAATTCGAATCGGGCATTTGTGAATGTTACTGTTCCCTGTCTTTCAAGAAGAGAGATCAAAGGCTGATCTTCATTATGATCAAAATCCACCCACTAATTTTGACCTGCATTCAACTTTTATTTGTAAAGCTTAGCAGATTAAGATAAAAAAAAAAATCAAAATTTTAAAAGTGGGTGAAATTAGTATGCCAAAGTATTTTTAGACATTAAACTACAGTTCATCAAATGAGATTTTCCCTAACCAAAAAATAAAGTTCTAGAGCAAGTGTTGCTATATAAATTATTAGCTACAGTAGATGTGAAGCAAAACACAGATGCCAAAGGTCTAATTTTGTTCAGTTTTGCAAACAGATCATTTCTGGCTATTAAGAAAATACAGTGAATCAATGTGTTCTTATATGATAACATGAACTAGATGAAACAAAAATTCAGTTTGCCTACATGCTACAATCTGAGTAAAGCAACAGCAGCAATGAGAAATAATTTAACTTTCATTCAAAAGTTCCCTGGCATACTGTACAGTAGAAAACAATTGCAAAAAAAATAAAATTAAAGTCAATACATTTCTTTAGCAGTTACTTTTATATATTACATGTTATATTAGAAAATCAGAGGTCAGATAAAACTCATATTCATAGCTGGGTTCTGTTAGCTACCAATTCCATCATTCATATGTTGTTCTTGCGGCTTATCTCATCACTAATGACATCTTGAGGAGTTAAAGTTTATGTTGTGATATAAAGTAAGTTCATGAGCAGGGGGATTGGGGGGGTGGGGCAGGACAGTCAGTATTTTTTTTATTTATTTTTTTAAAAACAGACTAAGGTTTATATTCTTACCTGTAAACCACTGTTTATGTAGTTATTTCAGGGACTTCTGTTGTGGCAAAATCAGATCTAAATGTCTTTATATAGCAATATTTTCTTCTGGTTTGTATTTTAATCTCCTGCTGTTTTGACAGTTTCTTTTCAACTTTTTATTACTACACCACCTGTGTTCTACACTAAAACGTTCAGGATCAATGTCCCACCACATATTTAAATGCTCATTCATGAGCACCACTGCATGTAAACTGCAGAAGCAAAACCAAAATACAAAGGTATCTGTAAGTTTAGAGAAGTTAATACATTCTAAGCTGTCGTTCTATGTAGTGTTAGATGGGATATCAATGCAATCTTGCTTCAATACTAACAGCACATTATAAATACTACGTCCTTACAACAGTTTGTGTCCCCAGGCAGAGATAAGAAGATGTTAGATATCACCTACATAGACAAAAAAGGATAGGTCAATAAGCCAAAGAAATGAAATTATCATACTTGCTTCTGGCTGTAATAGCATTTTGATGACTATTCCAGATCCCTTGGAATTTTATGAGATTCAGAGCAAAGTACTTTGCATACATTACTTTAGAGGTGGATGTTTATTCAGGTGCCAAATTCTAACACCTAGCTGCAAATTTACATCATCAAACTAACCCAGCTCTAGAGGAGTCTGAAATCCTTACCATCCAGTAAAATCTTTGAGGCAGCTAAATTCCTGTTCCCAAGTATGTATATAGCTACTTAAATCTGTACAATACTCACTGGTCATCTCATACTTAGACCCCGACAGGATGTATAAATTCCCCAATGTCCTCCATATAGCACCTGCTCCAGTGGATGCAGTGAAAACATGTCTAAACTTTCAGAGACCAAACTGAGGGCTATTTTAATCAAAGCTTGAGTTTGGAAAAGTTGATAAAGTTATTTTCTTGGGAAGGGAGACAGATTTAAATGCCCATAGTGGAGAAGGGATTTGAAGCCAGATCTCCAACTTCCCAAGAGATAGCTTATCCTGTAAGTTACTAGGCTCGCAGTCTGAACTCCTCTTCTTGAGCTTTCACTTGGCTGTAACAATTAAATACACACTGAGCTATAAAACGGACAAGAACCACTCTCCAGCTACAGGTTTAAACAACTCTTATAGGAGACTGAAGATTTGTATTTCATTCCCAAGGTGCAATTTATATCTTAAACAAAAAGGGAAAGAATGCATCATGAATTCTTTTAGCCCACTCCTTACAGCTTCATGCTTAGGACATTTTCCAGGGCAATTGACTCCAACTATTCCTCCACTGACTATCTGTACATGGTATGAAGTTACCTCCTTTTATTCCAAGACAGAAAAATAATTGGTTAAATGCAAAGCCATGACTCTCTGAGGAGACAGACATCTCACTCTGAGCTGGGGGAAGGAGTTTGAGGTTGTGTTTAAGTTGTAGCTTTCTTTATGTCATGCTGGCTTTGTTTTGGAAGGTTTTTTGTAGTTTAAGAAGCTCCTTGTTCAATATGCTGGACTCCATCAAATACATTTTATTCCTCCATGTACGTGTAATTTAATTTGACATTAATAATTCTAAAGGGTAGGAAGTCCTTATAAGTTATATACTGAACTTGAGCAATACTGCCCTGCTCCTTTCCTTGCTCCTGATAATGCTGTAAAATGATGCATTGTTTTACTATAACCCTTTTCAAAAAAAAGTAGATACATTTCGTCTTTTCCAAAACCCACCTAGAGTTACCCTCAACTGTGCTCATATCTACCACAACTCTCTGCCTTGTACAAAAGCATTACCAAGCCTTTCACAAAATGTGAAACTCTGAAGGTGAAAAATCCATATTTAAACACTCTTTTTAAGGCCAAAGTCAGTCATTATTATTGTTATTATTATTATTATTATTATTATTATTATTATTATTATTATTATTATTTAATCAAATACTGCAAAGCTAGAATATGACTCTAAGAAACTTCTCTTTATACTTTCAGGCTATAAGTGCGGACTAAAGCAAGAATTTCTTTGTCTGCGCTACTTACCCTGCTTTGTATGGGGACAAACAAAAAAATCTCAGGATTTTCATGAAACAGGTGAAATGAAAGACTACATTTTAAACACAGGCAGACAAGGACATAAGTGAGAAGAATCTTTTAGTAACTCATGACAGGTGTGAATATGACTGAGTTCACATCGTCAGATAACAACCCTATTATGAGCATGCTGCTAAGGCAGCAATTGCACATTTCATAAGATCCTAAGAAAAGAATTTTTATTGGTCCACAGGAAGGAAAAATAAAAATCCCAAACACAACATCTTTTCCAAAGCTACAGCTATAGCCTACCCCTCCAACATATGTACCTTTCAAAGAATCTCTTCCTCCTTTAAAAGATTTCACTGACTTTTATCAGCTTGTTTTCAAGCAGTTAGGGCTAGGGTTTTTTTCCCAGATTGTTCACAGAAAAAAAAAAAAAAAAAAAAAAAAAACTATAACATAAAAGAGATATGGTCTGGTGAGAAAATTGTTTTGGATTTGTGACCTTTTAATTCTGCTTTTCAAAATTACCATATACCTACATCTACAGAAGTTACTTGTGTAGTATTTATGCAAGTGTGGGGTGAAGGGTGGTTGCCTTTTGAAAAGTAAAGATTGAAAAGTAATAGAAATATAATGTGAGACAAGCTAGCTCTCCAAGGATACCACTTAGGTACATCTGAACAAATACAATAATATGTCCCAGAATGGTTTTCTGTCTGCCTTTGTGTGGCTATATGGTGAAGCTATCTGCTGTCTGTCCTCAAGACAAACAGAGGAACTCATAGGTGAGGAAGAACAAGTAAAAGAGACTTTACGCTGCCTTTGCATTTCTGAGTCCTTACACTTGAAGGCATCTTCAGTCCCCAGAACAGGTAACCCAGACAGCATCTGGGGACCTGTTCGAGCCACAACAGCCTTCCTGAACTGAAGCACTGCCTCCTTTGGCCTGTTCTCTGACCCTGTGAAAGGGTCTGTTTTGTAATCTTTATTCAATCAAGCTTTCTTGCTTAACTACTCATTAATGCTGCAGAAGTGCCATAACTATATGTATCTGCCTGGGGATTGGTTTGTGTTAAAATCACTGGCTTTTTATTTACAAGAGGAATGTCCAAAAGTAGAGACTATCTGCAAATATTTTCTGAATTTTTTTTATTTTGATGTATGCTCTTTCTTTATCCTTTCATAAACACTAGTAAAATATAATAGCTGAAAGGCTAAACAGAAGCAAGTAGTATACCATAAAGATGCTTTTCAGTGGAAGAAAAAAAATTTCTTTCTGAATAGAATCATAATGGCCGCATAAACATAAACAAGGAAAAAAAAACCCACCCAGTTTTAAAAGCTTGGACCAGTTGCTCATAGACAGTGAAGTTACTAGGAGCCCCCCAGGGCAAAATAATGTAGCTCCTTTACATCTGAAAATAAGAAACCGCAACAACTGCCTGGCCTGCTACCTCTCTGGATTGTCCTGCAGCTTCAGCTGTAACCTGCAGCAGGTAATACCCTGATGCAAAGTAAACTGCTGTCCTTTGATAGTAAGTATATGCAAGATATTCTACATGGCTTAGAGCACAATGAAAGCAAAGATGACACTCATTTTTTGCGAAAAATCTGTAAAGGAAATTATAATAGCAGGCAACCTGGAAACGGGGCCAGACATTGTTCAGAAAGCTCCCTTCTGATAAGGATAAAATCCCAGCTATCAGCTGTCTCAAGCTGTACATAGACAGCTATAGGAGCCACTGTCAGGGAGAGATCAGGATTTCATATGAAGAAGGAAAAGAGATCACAATCGCACAGAAAAGTAGCTTTAACTGCTCTACCATGACCCTCACTAACTCAGGGACAGACTGCCTGCCGGCAGAAGTCTGCAGGGAGCAGGGAGGAAATGGCTGGAAGTTGTTTCCTGCAAGTATAAGTCTCAGAAGTAATAACATGGCACTGGTCCTCAGTCTTGTAACCCAGCTGTGAAGGCCAGGTAACAATTTTTGTGTTCCTCATATTTCCACGTTTACGAATGCTCTCTTTTATATATATATATATACACGCTTTTTTTCTAAATTATTTAATGGAAGAAACTGAAATACAAGCTAAGCACAAGGTTACAGTGCATCAGAATGGACCATTCTCTGCAATGCATCTTGCTGCTGTATAACAGAATTATATAAGTGATAAAAGCGATGGGGTATATCACAAAGAAAGGAAAAGGAGAAAAGAGCCATCTATGAAAATATTTTGCATGCATTAAATTAATGTTTGTTCATATACAACATTAAAAGATGCCAAATTATTTCTTTCCAAGTAAAAATACAAAGACAAATCTGTTTGTTTAGATTAACAGAAGATTAACTAACATAGTTTTGTAAAAACTTTTCATAAGTGCATTCAAATGCACACAAAACCAGCATCATACTGGTCTATGTTTGCAGCAAATCTTTAAGGATAAAAAATACGAGACTTGCATAGCTGATAAGTTTTGTGCACACCATACTCTCAAAAACACATGATCTTTTAAAAATCTCAGCTGTCTTCCTTTGAAATGCACTCCTATCAAATGAGAGGTGATGATAAGCCACCGCAACACATGGTAAAAAGACCAAAGAAGAAAAGAAAAAACAAACCCCCAAACGGGCAATGTTTATATTCACTTAGGCATGAATAGGGCATGCTTTGATGCAACTGAACATAAATTATAATGATAAGGTGCAAGTAGTTTAGAGCAACCAGAGTCAAATGAAACCAAAGACAAGAAAACCTGCATGTGTGCAACTTAAATTCAAAGTGATAATAAGGATGGCTCTTTCTACGAGCATCATAATAAGCAGTAACTAAACAATCAAGACTGACTAATGAACTGATTTTGGGTCTTTGGTGAAAGACTTCTGTAATGCATACTGGAACTAGAACACTACATAGTAATGATAATTAGGTAAATAACAGTTGGTAGGAAAAGATGTTCTCTGATACATTTTAATATTACAAAGAAGGGAACAGATACCCATGGCTTCTCTTAGGCACAACTTAATTCTAAAAAATGGGACTACTTCTGTAAGTATGATTAATCAAATTAAGTACCATTTGTTTTGGACAAGATCATGGACAAGGAAACTAAAGTGTTACAGGCTTTTTAATTTTCTAACCATATTCATATTCTAGTCATTAAGTCTATATAAACTAAAAATGCAAATTACTACAGCTTTGAAGTCTTCTCCCTCTCTCATCTCTTTCAAGCCTTGCCTTACAGCTTTTTCCAACATGCACATACCTCTAAAAGATCTATAAGCTCCAATGACATGATTTTTTTTTTAATAACTAAGCATCATTAGGGGGAAAAAAGTGGAAAATCATTTACCATGGTGTTACAGATCTGTCAAAACCTGGTACTAGAAAATTGTCTTTCTTGTATCTGTGGCTCAGTTATTTTAACATCAGATTCAGACAAGGAAAAAACATATCAAGTATAATAAGTCAACAGTTACTTATTATCTTTCACAATTCTGGAAAAATTCTAGAACAAAAGTGGATTTGTAGTTATGTACCATATACAAGTTACTGTAAGCCCATGAAAGAAATGCAAAGAGATTATGTTGTTCATAATAGGAAGTAAAGAAAAAGGGAAACAGTTAAGCTGCAACAAATAAAGTTAGCTCAAACTGCTGGGGCTTGCTCAAGTAAGAGTAGTTGCTCTCCTCAGAGCAAGTCCAGCAACACCTGTTATATAATGAGTTTTATTGCAACACTGATGTTAGTGCTCAGGCTACGCAGGAGTACATAGAATATCTGCATATGTCATCCTTAACTAATATTGAAGGGACCCAAATTTTGGAAATTTGTTGGCAGTAGAGAATTAAATACAGCATGTAAAACTCATTTCAGCTGTATATTGCACTTAAGGTGCTTTGGGGGAAATTAAGTAATCTGTAGTCATAAAGGGGTTTTTACTCTATAATTGACAAATAATTTTGAACCTGTTAAATACTTAAAAAGGAAAAAGAAATTTCTGGAGAAGTGAATGTTCTGTCAAGATGCATGCAGTCTGAAGGTAGAACTCTGTTTCGTGATATAAGAAATCTTGCACTTTTTGTGAATCTGTGAATCACTTTTATGTCTTCACTGCTTGCAAAACTGCAAAGAGATCATCAAAACCAGAGGAAAACTATGTTCCTGCTCTCATTTTCATGCTGAGTACAAGAATTACCCTTGGAAATTTCAAGGGGCAATACACGGTAAGCTGCAACTGACTGTAAATGTCACCCACATGAAGAATGTTTTTTCAACACCGTATCACCTGACTGACTGTGGAAGCAAAGAAGCATGCAAGACCAATAGTAGGTTCTTATTTTACAGCATGCTTTTAAGTATTAAGTATTTTAAAGATACTAAAGCATCTTAAAGAAATTGTTGTCATGGTTTGTTTGCTCAATACTAGCAAATCTGTATTTTCTCTCATATTTTTCAAAAATGCTGTCTCCTCTCAAAAGAAATCCAAAGAAAATTCACCTTAAGGCATTTTTCCATCTGGAAAACTTCATGTCAAATGGTAAACATTCATCAAGGTCTTACGTACCACTTTACAGATATAAAAAAAGAATTCGCTTGCATATAAATATAAATGCATATATATCTTTACGTGACCATAGAAGCACAAGTGAATAAGTCTTGTACAGGACAATATCTTAACTTGTCTAGTAGATAAATTGTATTTTTGCTTGAATGGGCACAATTTGCATAGCTGCAATACTTTCTACATCCTAAGTATTTTGTTTTGACCTGCTTATTCCTACTCTTCACAAATAGCCACTGCATGAAGGAAAGTTAAATAGTCTTTGTATCACATTTTGCAAACCTACAAGCTAAATGTAGGAAAAAGTAAAATAAAAAGACTTAGGAGTGGGAGAAAAGGAATAATCTCGAAACAAACACCATAAGCTCCTTGAGGTTTATCCTCAGACCCAATTAGGTTAATAGAGTTACACTGATCTGCTCCACTTGCAGAACCGATTCAAGTCTATGTGTTCAAAGATCCAGAAGAAACATATTGAACCTTGTTCCTAGCTGAGCCTTGGTTCTAATTGTACCTTATTCCTGGTCATATATATAATGAAGAACATGCATCACTTTCCTGTCACTAGAATGCTTCTGGATACTTCTCACAATAGAGTGGAGAATTACCCTGATCGCATTTCTTAGTCTTAGTGATGGTGATCTTTTAAGTCTTCTGATCCCATCGTAATATTCACACATACTTGCTTCTCAATTCTGTCTCACAGCTCTAGCTGCAAATCGAAGCCTGCACACACAATCATCCTCAATGGTTTCTCAGCACTTGGTTCTTTTGGTGAGTCAGAGATCACTGCTCTGGGTGGTATCCAGCCTGCACTTTGAACATTATGGAACTACAGCATATTCTAAATATAGAAAAAGCATCCTGAGATTGCCATCATGGTACATGTAGCTCTCAAACAGGACTGGAAATACATGTATGCTGTCAGCATTTTCACCACTTTGTTTTCTAGACTAGCACAAGTCGTACATACGTATCACAGTGATTAAAGTGCTAGTGGCCGGTCTACACCAATGTTCCTATAAATGCTATTATGAACAGAGCTGCATTAGGAAGGGAAATAGAAAGAGTGAAATAAATAAAGCTTGGGGTAAAGAACACATCTAGTACACCTAAAATAAATTTTCACTGCAAGTTAATTATGGTTTTTACAAGTTTTCTCTCTAGCTTCTCTGCCATCCAACAAAAACTCTCAGATCCAAACCCCAGGAAACTTCAACCAACAGGTGAGTCTGAGAGAGAGGTGTGACCTCAATTTACTTCAATACAGGTTAATGATTCAGCTCTGAGGATGTAAGCATAGGTGTTGACAGCCCTTCAGTGCACTTGCCAAGGCTTCCCTCCAGCTCAGCTACATTCTCCTGTTTCTTCTTTCTGTCCTTCTTTATTAGAAACGCCTTACACTGGCTTGATTTCTACATCCAGGGCTATTCAGCCATACTTCTACATACCCAGCATTTCAACAGAAAGGCTTGACCTAACAAGTCCTCCTCCTGACATGCTGCCCACTAGCCAAAAAAAAAAAAAAAAGTACATGAAGATTATGGAGAATCTGGTAGAGTGAGTATCAGTAGAACTCCTGACTTTGGACAGGCATCAGGATGCAGCAGTTCCACCACAAAAATTTCAAGCAACAGCAGATAGTTATCAAAGGATGCGCCTTTGAGCCCAAGGAAAAAAAAAAAAAAAAAAAAAAAAGAAAAAAATCAGAATTTTGAGTTTGCACATGAAAACGCTATGGCTCATAAGTTCAAAAGAATGCAACATGGATTTACTAATGAATTTGACCCTTTCCCTTTCTCACTGGCTACATTTAAGTGAGAAAGGAGAGGTAGTGAAGAAATAGCAGTTCCAAGAACAAGTAAAGACAAAGATGTGGGGCTGGTGCCCACACCCACTCTGCTGACAGATTCATGGCTCAGAATTTTTGAAGAATACAGTGACAGGGAGAAAAATCAGAAGGCACTAATTACAATTACTGCAGCAAGGGAAGAAACAGGTAGGTACATTAGGAGTTAAATTGTAATGTAAAGCAAATCCTGCTTCTGTTATAATCTCAATTGAAATTAAAGCCTGAAGAAACATGGTTTTCCACTCCTTCCTCCCAGACATTCAAGAGAGAATTGAAGCTGGGACAAAAAGTAAGCATAGAAACAACAGACAATTCTGTTTGGTGGCACCATGTGCACCAACTAGCACAAGCAGACCTGAATATACGAAGAAAGGCATACATATTTATATATGCTTTCACTATCTGCTCTTGCTGACATCAACACCAGCAATGAAGAATTTTAAGAAAAAGCCAATATATTAAGGCCACTATTATCTATGTCACTTTTCAAATCAGGAATTTTTCAAGTCTCAGTATTGCAGGTTTGAAAAACTACAGAATGCTGACAGGATGTGACAGAACAATTCATCTGTGGTTCTTTTATGGTTTTTGTTACTCACAAGAATTCTTAGAGCTTAATCTCTGTATAAATCATCAGAAAATACAGAACACTTCAAAAGCAACACCTCTTTCCTCTTCTAGTCTGGACCTTGCAGAACATGACACTTTGGTCACACGCTAGTGCAATTGATGCCTCAGCTACTGCTAAGATCAGTTATAGCTACCACAAGGTCCCTGCCCTGCTGCCAGATTAGTTGTTCATAATTTCTGTTTATCACTTCTTATCCTATTCTGTGGTGAAACTGGCTACAGCAGCTTCTGAGCAAAGAATCTAAGCCTATATCTCAAGTAAAGAAAGAGCTAGCATTTCCTCTTTGCTGGGACTCAGTAACGTCAAGAGTTAAAAATTCTCCTCCAACTCCAGACAGAATAATAAAGTACTGTTACACTGCTTTTCACAAAACTCTGCTCCAGTCCAAACAAGGCATGTCCACAGGAGTGAGTGTGTCAGCAAAAGGAACAAGAATCCTTTAAGAGAAATGGCTAGAGGCAAGCTGCTGCAGGAGCTACAAAGAAAACTGCCAACAAGTCAAACCAGCTTCTAGAGTAGCACAGCAGCCAGGGCTGGTCTGCAGCTGAGTGGGTGCTGCAGGAGGTTATAGCAAACTAAGTTGCCCATTATCTCAATAAGGAGAGGGGGAGGAGGAAAGGCAGTGCTGATAACAGCTGAGCCAGGGAAATGCTGAAGCAGCTGCTTGGCAGCAAACAGGCAGCAGCGCCCATCATGATGAAATAGAAATGCATATACACAGAGTTTTCTATTGTATTGCACTTCCAATTCACATTCTACCTTAATTAGAATAAATTTTTAAGGTCCTAAGAGAAATCCACCTTCCACACGGCTGATTTTGCAGTAATAAGGATCAAATCAATCCTTTCTTCCTTCAGCTCCCCACTGGGAGCAAACATATGGCTTCTGAGAGAGTTTGACCCATTTCCCATATGCCAGTGACCAAACTGGAGGTGGTGAAGTGAAGCATTGTCACCCTTCTGTGAGAAGGTGGAAAGAGACCTCCTGAAATTAGGATGAACTGAGTCATCAAGGAAAGATTTTTAAATAAAAGAAAGCTTTTTAGTATACCAGAACTCATTAAGTAGCATGTATGTGTATACATACAAGCACACATTAGGTTTTAATATAAATCTTCTATGATAATGCAAATTCTTCCATAGTGAATATTCATCTGACGTTATCAGTCAGTTTTTAAGATTCCCTTTTGTCTTTACTTTAGTCGCTTGCAGACACTAGGTGAGAGGCTATGTGTCAGGTAGACACTGTTGATCATCACCACCACACAGCAGGATGCAGTGAGGAGATTCTCAAGCTTGTGAATTTGATTACTCCAGAAGTAGCCATATTCAATTAGTAATAAGTCCAGCTGATAGATAAATTTATTGCCTCAGGTAGAGTACTCCACTAATGTGGCCTTACTGTTTTAGTGGCCTGAGCTCTATCAATGTGCTATATGGTGCAAAACTATCAAATGCATTTACTGTTATGTCAGAGTTTCTATAGAGCATTTCATTATAGAATTGCCAGCACCAGACTTGTCCTGGGACTCTTGCAAAGAGATTTAATATATGCATTCCAGTTTTTAGGAACTGTGGGGCATTATTGTAACCTTACATGTTCATACCCTGATAGTCACCCATGTGCGTCTTTTAAAAATGTGCAAAAACACAGGGTATTTTTAGTGCAATATAGATCTTCCAAGCTCTAATCAGCCAAAGCTTGAACATAGGCCTGTTCAGAGTTGTCAGCATCTCAGTTTTGCAGGAATCTAGCTCAACATTTGTACAATTTAGGAGCAAACTATTAAAGGACCCTTCCTGCTGATCCAGTTCTTCAACTTTCCTAAAGGATTTCACCCTTTATAAAACCTCCAGAAAAGCAGTGCCCCTAAACTTGCATTAGTTCCATTGACAGTAATGAAAGTTATCAAGTGCTAGATGACTTACAGATTTAGACTGCTAGCTCAATTATCAATGCTTTTTATTCCAGACTGTAATTTATTTTGTTCCAGTCTTCATTCATTCATTGAGCAGCACCCATCACTTCTTACTTCATGGAATTAAACCAAGGGCTCTTGTGAATGAAAGGTAATGGCTGCGAAAATGAAAATAAAGCATTTAGCTTTAAGTTAACTTCATTCAGAAGTTATGTCCACTACTAAAATTTTAGCAGAACTGAAGTTCAGTGAAGACCAGTGTCTCTAAATTTCAAAAGTACATAAAATAGAAACATTCCTCCTTATGCTTGGTAGCCTGCACCACGTTTCCTAAGGTAACTAGTTTCACTGACTTAAAGTTATGATGGTAGCAAATCTTACAGAGGCAATAGGTAGCATCAGACACCAAAATTATAACAGTGTTTTCTAGTATTTAATTTTTCATTTGGATCAGGTCAGAAACACCGTAAGAAGGTGCTCCCATAGTACCTGAGAATTCCCAAGTGCAGAAAGAAGGAAACAGAGAGAGAAGTAGGACAAAACTTCCCAAAAATTCACATTGCAAATTGATTTGAGGCCCAAAAAAAGCATTTAGGCTAATCATTGCCATTGCGACCTTTTGGAAGACGCTGGAAAGCCTCCATTAAACATTTAGAGGCAGACCTTAAAACATCAGTCTTTTTATTAAATTTAGAGGTATTTCTAAACACAATTAAAGCCTTTATGTGCTTGAATACCGGTGCACATCTGAACACACCATTCTTTGTAGTCTGAACAGCCCCAAACTGAGAGGGCAGGTACTTTCAAGTGCGTTCTTCAGGGCCTTGATTTTATGCCTATGATGTGAAAGGCCCAGAGAAGAGGGTTGAAAGTCTCACAGTCTTTTTTGCTAATCCACATATTAGGCACAGGAATGCTGCTTCTCTCTTTTGAGAAGACTGAATAGCTTGACAAGACCAAATAGCTTGAAAAGGCCAATATTTTTTGCAATACATTAAAACTGCAGATTTCAAAGCTATCTATTTTTAGCTGTACTTCAATTTCTCACTTAGCTTTTAATTCTTTTATTACATATAATACATTTTTCTTTAGGAAACTATCAGAGACCGGAATGGGTACCACCTTTACTACTACTTTATTTTACTATTACTACTTCATTTATTTTTATATCAGAAAATGTTTTATTCTGATAACTTTATACTCCTAGAACCACAGATGATTCTGAATTAATGTGATTAGGGAGATTTTTTTTTCTGAAAGATTAGAAAAAGTGTGTGAAAGGGGTTGTAAGTACATGGCCAGCGTTACACAGTTTTTGCTACTTTTAGGTTGTTAATCTCATTATCCATTAACTTCTGACTTGTCACAATTTTTTAGTCTTTGCAGTACTGATTAGAAATTTCTCTCATGGAGGTCAGAAAATATCACTTCAATTGCAAATCATTCTCCCTCATTCTTTAAAATCTATTAGTAAATGTTTAACTATAAGTCAGCATACTGGGGAACAAGACTGTGCAAAAAACAACTCCAAAATGTTATATTAGCTTTGTACCTACACTTCTCAGAATAAAGTAGATGATGGTTTAGAACCACGCAAAATATATTTTAGAATCAGTTTCTGAAAGGTTTTAAAATTTTGAAGCAAGGAAAAGCTCTATAACAAAATAAAGTTATTCATTTTTTTTCATTTTCCTATTTCTTTGATCAACAGTTTTTATGATGCTTTACAATGCAGTCATTCTTAGAGATTTTATATACATATATGTGAATGTAAATATCTTTAAAAAAATCTTAAGAATAAACTCATCAAGGCAGGAAATTCAATGGCGATATCCATTTCCATCAATTTTATTAAAAACAAGGACAGAATCATGAATCACTTCCATCTCTTACTTCCAAAAAGAAAAAATTAAATTCTATAAAATGCACTAAGATAATTTAGTTATGGTACATATCTCTTAATGAACAAGCTGCAGTAATCTCATCATAGAAAAATTTAAATTATGGGAACCAAAATAGCTTTATCAGTCTTGTTCCAAGCCATTTTTCTTATCTTGGGAGACATAAGGAACTTTAAATTCTGGCCCACATAAATGTATTGAAAAAAATGTCCTGGGTCTCATTCCAATCTTTTGATAGTTCTGCTAGTGTCTATGGTATTAGGTCAGTACACATCCGCTTAGATACTTTTAAAACCATAAGCAGTCTTCAAAGTGTTGAAGAAAATGCATTATTTCCCAGAGAAAAGAAAAACACATGCTTATTAAGCTTGTCTAAAATATTCCTGAAAAACATATGCCTAACCTCCAGATGTAAAAAAAAACACAAAAAATTGTGGTGGTCATTTAGTTTCATACACAGAAAATGTCATTTATGCCGGAATTTTAATTTACATCCACAACTGCTGTTTTAAAGAGGCCATTTTACTATGCTTGGATTTATTAAGCAGATCATAATTCAGCATTGTGATCTAATAGTCCAGGGAAACAAATTCTTAATAAAGGATGGAAAGTCAGTGTTGATTAAATTGAGCTCCATGCCAGAAGGATGTAGCTATTTTTTTCAGAAAGTAACACAACTGTTTGCATTAATAGTTTGTTGTTTTGCAGAGGCAAGTAGCCTATTCTTTACGTTTACTGTTTCAGATATTGCAATCAATAAAAAATACTCCCCCCCACACCCCCAGTTCTTTATTTTAAAGTCACAGCACATATCTTTAAAAAAGATTTTTCTATGTGGACTGATGCCAAAGCAAATACAGGACAGATCTTTTGTTTCATAATATAGACAAATAGACTGATAATTACTTTTAAGTAAAGACATAAAGGTTCCACAGAAACAGGTATTTTAACTATATTCTTATCTGTTTACTTAAAATTTTGTTTTATTAATCTATGCCAAAGCATTGACATAGAGACAAAATTAATGATATAGAAAACAGATGCAATAAAGGCTTCATTAGTTAATTGACTGAGCACCTCCATAACATTTAGTGGAAGATCTGTCATTGTCAAAGGGTTCACGTAATATTTCTGACTGCAAAACACCTGTCTAAACAAAAAAGAGGACATCTACAAGTGAAATGAGAATCAAGGACTAGGCAACAAACACAACCAAGCTTTCAGCACTGTGTGAGTTTGTGAGCCCAATCATTTTAGCCATTTCACATCTACCTTTATATTATATTGAAGTGTAATATAAAGCTGGGTAACACTGGACACAAGTATAAACTGGGAGAGGAGCGGCTGGAAAGCAGCCCTGCAGAAAGGGATCTGGGGGTGCTGGCTGGCAGCAGGCTCAGCGTGAGCCAGCAGTGTGCCCTGGCAGCCAAGAGGGCAAACCCATCCTGGGGTGCATCAAACACGGTGTAATCAGCCAGTCCAAAGAGGTGATTATCCCACTGTATTCAGCATTGGTGTGGCCTCACCTTGAGTCTTGTGTGCAGTTCTGAGCCCCACAATTTAAAAAGGATGTTAAGGTACTTGAATGCATCCAGACGAGGGCAGCAAAACTGGTGAAAGGGCTGGAAGGCATGTCCTATGAGGAGTGGCTAAGGACTTTGGTTTGTCTAGTCTGGAGAAAAGGAGGCTGAGGAGGGGCCTGATTGCTCTCTACAGCTTCCTGGGGAGGGGAAAAGGAGAGGGAGGTGCTGATCTCTTCTCCCCAAGATCCAGCAATAGGACGCGTGGGAACGGTTCTAAGCTGAGCAGGGGAGGTTTAGACTGGACATTAGGAAGCACTTCTTTATTGAAAGGGTGATCAAACACTGGAACAGGCTTCCTAGAGAGGCAGTTGATGCCCCATGCTTGTCAGCACCTTAAAAAGAGTCATTTGGACAATGCCCTTAACATGCTCTAACTTGTGGTCAGCCCTGAAGTGGTCAGGCAATTGGACTAGATTATCATTGTATGTCCCTTCCAACTGAACTATTCTAGTCTATATTAAATATCAACAAGAAGAAAGGTTGATAATTTATTTTTTGTTATTTTTGATATTTCAGAGAACAGAAGGTCAACAATTTTGGATCTCTGCAAGTAAACAATGTCTTCTTTTTAGATGAGAACTGTTCATTTCTTAAAGACTACAGCTGGTATTTCAGAAAGTTCATTCCTCATTTAGGAACTCTCTACATCACATCGTTTCCTTCTTTTCACCCAGAAAATGGGTTTAGTTTATGGTTTCAATATGGTTCTCTGCTAACCTCTATAACACAGAGAGACAATATCTTTCTGGGTAACAATGATACACAAATTAAGTTACTCTTAATTAAAGATGGCTCCATCAATTTATTTTGTCAATGACTAGCTTCAAAGGTTCCCCAAAATAATCATGAACTGTGGTAGAACTATTATTGCCTTTTTTTGACATATAACTATGTATTAAGGACTTGCTCATTAATTGCAAGCTTATTGCCAAGAGAGTAAGTATCTAGGTCTAAAAAGCTTTGTAATGGGATATGCAGCATTTCACTGTTAAGCCATTCATCCACATCTGGTCTAGCTTAGCAGTGACCTAAAATCATTACCGTATGAAGGCTCCTTCTTAAGTTATGCAAAATGAACCTATTTAGTCCAGTTTTTAAACTGAGGAAATATCCACATCACAAAAGACCCATTAAAACATCCTGCAGAGACTCCAAGGATTTAAAAAATGAGCTTGCTTAGCCAAAGTTAAATTTATTATTACGTTCTTAAACTGCTGCTGATTCATTTTCTGCATGCTGTAACCAATACTGGACACAGCCATTAGATATATTTTGTTACATATTGTACTTTAAACTTCTTCGACTTATTCCCAATATGACTAGAAATAGTGCATCATACCCATTAGATGGCCACAGAGGAGTTTGCAACGTTCATGTTTTTTTGACAGGAGCTGAATAGGAGTGGGTGCCTGTGGAGTCTTTAACCAGCAGTTAATTTCTGGCCTGCTCATATCAGCTGTTACCTCATTCTCCCTCAGCTTGTTAGAGCCCACAGCAAACCCCTTCAGCCTTTAGTAACCCAATTTATCAGCTCTTTTTCTTGAGGTAGCTCTTAACGAACTCTTTCTTCCTGCTCTGTGCCACTTCTCTAATGCTTTCTCCAAACTCTAACTCTCACCAGCTGTGCTGTTCCCAGGTGCCTCTCTATCTCCTTGTGCAGCAGGGTGTCCTCATACCACAAGCACACCCTGGGCACGTTCTTTTCTTCAAGTCCCTTCCCTGTCTGCCCAAGCATCCTAAAGGGGTACTGTTGACTCTCTCATCTAGCACTCCCCACATATTTCTAGCAGCAAGAATCACTTCTTTAAAAAAAAATTTTAAAAAATTAAAAAACCCTAACCTGTCAGTAAGTGATGGAGGAAATACCTAGTAGGGATGTTATAGGTCACGTATGTAGGAGCTCATGCCACAAATCTTTAATATCTTGTCACATACCTGCCACGTTCCTGGTACCTTCCTTTGCAGGCCTGCTCTCAGACTCACATGGTAACACAATATGTGTTTTGGATTGGGGAGGAGATACTCGGGACTTTTGTGTGCATCTGTGCATGACTTCACATGCTAAGTCTCTCTTTCTGGCAATGTTAACAGTAACAATAACCATAGAAATATAACACTAATACCAAACCAGATCACAGTACTGTATTCTGCTTATTTGGTATTAAGATCTAAAAAAATAACTGGCATCTACTGTACCTACTGTTGATTTCTCCAAAATTGGGTTCAATTACATCAGCAGATGGAGTTGTGGATCTTGACCCTAATGTTCTTATTGCTCATCTACTTTGCCATTATTATCACTGCTTTGTCATTTAAAAAGACTTTATTCCCTGGGGCTATCATAAAGAATTCCTGTAAATTCATGTTTTAAGTTTGCCATCATGCTTTAGTTCAAAGAAATCACTACGTGAAACTGTTTCCTGTACAACAAGAATCTTCATTCTCAGATTCAGTATTGGGAATTTTTCCTATTTCAAATAAGAGCAAAACAAAACCAACAAAACTCTAAGACAATATCAAGTAGTCTAGCCCTTGCCACATAAAAATCAATGAATTTTTAAATCTTAATTTCAGGCTATGGATATCTTACTTCGCCTTTTAGAAAATAAAGCCATACACCTTTAAAGCTCCTCATGCATTCCTGAAAAAAATTGGCTTCTTTACCCTTTTAAAGCTATATTTCAAAAACTGCAGCCATGGTAAAGCACTTCAAAATTTGATAAGACTTTTTTTCCTGAGAGGTGTCTCTGGAAGACAAAATATTCATGTTATCTTCATGAAAAATGAATTTAAAACCCACCTGCATAATATTACTGCTGCTCAGATCTTAATCAGCTTTCCAGCACACAAAAACCACTTTAGCACTTTACAATACTACAGCAACCTGAACTTCACAGGCAATACCAAAAACATTTTTATTATTTGGCAGGAAAATGAGGAGCAATGTTATTCCTAAATCTTAGAGTCACACAGCCCTTTTTCAAACCTTTGAATCTCAAGTGAGGCACACTCATTTCTAATGGGTTTGCTGCTTGACTTCAATCAATTTACCACATGACACTGTCCTTGAGGAAATCACAGAACCAAAAAAAAAAAAAGCCACCCAAAACAAAACACAAAATCAAAACCCACACAACATGGGAAGGTACTGGGCCTGAAGCTTATTAATGATTCCAGTAAGCCTTGGATAAGGCCCACAGATTTATATTTCCATTAGATGTGAGACATGACATGTCAGCAGGAGCAGAATTAGACCTGTACCAAGAACTAAACACCTCCTGAGGCAAGTTTCAGTGGCATGCCTGTAATAGGTGCAGGAAAGAAATGATTGTGAAAGGAAAAAAATGCTAAGGTAGCTTCAAGACTAACCTTGTGCTGACATTTCTGGGCAGATCCAAGGCATAATTTATAAGCATGCAATATCTTCATAGGTAATAAGTAGACCAAACCCCCACTCAATGCTGCTCTGCTGCAGACCCTGCTCATCTCAGCCTCTGCACTGCTCTCAGGGGAACTCTGACAGTCTTCCTCTTTCTCACCGCAGCAGGAATTATCTCACTGCAAAGCCTGGGAGCCATTTAAGTACTGTTATGTCTTTTTAGCTCACTCATTCTTATTTAAAAACAAAAAGCTCACTCTCAGAAGCTCACACTTTATTTAGGGGGGGATAATCAAGTTTTCCCCACCATGTTTCAATATGTTCTAGATTTGTTTCTTGGAGTCAGTTAATGTCCCTGGCACACACATTTGATGAGCTAGTCAAGTGAATGCATAGATATCAGTCTCCATTCCCACCCCCATACATCTACTCCTCTAATCTCTTTTAATCTTAAACAACAGTGGTTTTTCTCCCTTTAAAAAAATGATATTTATTTGTATTGCATTACCACCCCAAAAGTGTAATACTGTGTGATTGATAACAACAGGGAAACATTATTGGACTTTTTTCTACTCTCAGTACCACAGAGTTGCCACTAGATTAATGAATTTTCTATCAAATGGCTGGTAATCTGAGCTACATCTACATCTTTACCAACCTTCTAAAGGGTCACTGAACAGAATTTTGTTTGTTATTTAAATATTGCATGTTTCATCCCATTTTAATCTAACTTTGATTCTGTGGTTTCTTAGAAGAGATTGTTAAAATGCTGCAAACAAACTGTAGCACATGATGACTGATAGTATAACCAACTCTCAAGATTTTTTATTAAAAACAATGCAACACTTCATAGAGGTTTAGTTTGCAAAAATAATCATGTTGCAATAGTATATTCCTGAGTATTTTAGTTCTCTGTGTGAAGATCTTTTAGGATTACTTGAAACAATTTTCAGAAGGAAATTTGAACCATTTCCAATATACATATTCTACGTTCCATTTAATTATTCATCCTCTAATCTTTGTTGAACACAGGCAATTGCATTTCCATTCTAGCAAATAGTACAAATTCATTTATGAAGTTAGATTTAAAGTATATGTAATTAAAACTGAAATGCTTGTTTACAATTTGTCTGATCATAGAACTACATAGATCAACACAAATATATATATATATGGGCTTTTAACGAGTACATTTCTGTGTGAAGTTTAAGTTGTAGACATAAAGATGCCTGCTTTTGGTTTTAAGAAAAAAAAGCTAACTTTTGTTTATAGGGCAGCTAGCAGTTATGAACCAATAAAATGAGGAGGGTTTAAACAGTGTCTTACGGCACAGATCATATTTTCCTCACTTTCAATAAAATGCTTTGAAAGGCTGGAATAAGGCACTGTGCACCCTAGCCCAGGAGAAAACCACCTCTAAGTATTCAATACATCTCACTTTTTTTCTCATAAAAGGATTTAATCTACCAAAACAATTCTTTTCTCAGCTCCCTGCAGGGAGAAGTGAAACACTGGACTTCCTTCCACTAGGCTGTCAGGATAAATTATTTTGCTGATCAAGGATCTTCAAGTACCCAACACTAATCAGGCCAAGACAGGCTAATTATAATCTCAGAGGCCTTCTACAGTGTAGGAAAATATTGCTAAAATAAAAATAAAAATTTTGAGCCCTGCCAAACTGGCATTTTTTCTTGGCTCCAATTACTATCAAATTTCACTTTCAAAACACAATTTTCAGGTTGCATGTAGAGGGTAGGAAATACCATTTCACAGACTGAAAGTTTGTTGATGCTCTCTACAACCTCTACCTTCCCTGTGGTTCTCCTATACCAATGAAAGCACCAGAAAAATCAAAGAATGTTTCTCAGAACCTTATTTTATCCTCATACATTTGATTAGTTCATTGCTGTTCAGAGTCTGAACTTATTAAGGATTAGTTAAAACCATGCAGTACAAGTCAGTTTATAACAATACAAGCAAAACCACTAATACTCCATCAACAATTAACACCCAGTAAGAACATTGAGAAACACACAATTCAATTTATAAGCTATTCAAGAAAATATGCTGTTGGAATTCAGATATGTCTGATTTTAGGTGCTGAGTTTAACATGCTAGCTTGTTTTATTTACATATTATATACATTCTTAGATTATTTCTTTATTTTTTTAACAATTCGAAGGATGAATATGGGAATCAAAGCCACATGACAGTATATAGGTCTACAGAAGACTAAACTCAAGTGGATTCTAAATTAAATTGGAAGTCAGAAAACAATGCAGGTTGACTGTAGGGGCTACTTTTACTTTTGATCACTCATAAGGTGCCTTGCCATGCTCCTCTTCCCTGAGCTGTTGGCATGAGTTGGAAATATACATCCTTAGCTCACTTGACACTTACAGCTATTGTGGTTTCTATAAATAAATAAGTTGTTATTAGACTGGAAAAAGCGATATGTCTGGAACCCAGGGGTCTGCCTAATTTAGAACAGATGTTAGTCCTGTGTACCTTACATCTCCTTTTAATGCATATCCATCAGTCATTAGCTGGTTTGGGTTGTTTGTTGTCTGAGCAAAACCTAGGGGAAAAAAAGTTTCATGAAGATCAATGATAGGTGTTTTAATGAATCAGCAATGACTGAGAAAACAGCATTTTGTAGAATTCTTTTCAAGCTCTAATTGTGGAAAGGAGTCCTTGAAGATCATGCAAAAGCATGGTGGGTCCCCTTCTTTCCCAAAAACAAGTAACTTCTTTTACAGCAGAATAGCATGCATATATTCCCTCAAGCTTTACAGACCAGGTGTTGCTGCCTGTCTATATCAAAATCACTTAGACTCAGCCAGTAGACATATCTGCCTTGTCTTTTCAAACTTAATTGAGGAATTAAGCTTTTATTTTCAATTAAGCAGGCTCAACAGTTTGGCATACAATACTTATAAATGTAATTTTTATGCTGCCAAAACTACTAAGCTTTCCATACATTTGGTAAGTCTTCTACTGTAAAATCCTTTATCCTAGGACAAAAATCCCAAAAGCCAGTTTCCTTCCTTTAGATTTTTACATTTTATTTTCAGCACCCACATCTGTCTTTTATTCAGCAATGCACTACTGGCATCTGCTACTGTCTTGCCTGTATATATGTATCTGTGTAAAGTTAAATTCATAGGAGTGTTACCTAGCACTTTCACCAAGTGCTTTAAAAAAGGGATCAGTACCATTATGTCTATTCCAGATGTGATGAACAAGAGGCACAAGTTCAGAGACAATGTGCAAGGGCTACATTTAGTATCAAGAGCCAGAAGCAGTTTCCAGGTCTCCTTGATTCAAGTATCACAGGCTGCTGCTCAAGGCTACCTTTCTTGTAGCTTGTCACTTATCTGACCAGCTCTTATTCTATATTATCTTACATTAAAATTTAATCCCAGGAAGTCCTCATATTAATTTCGGTACATTTTCATGACAAGCACAGGAGGGAAAACAGCTCAGATCTTTACCTCAAACAAATATTAATCCAGTACTAGTGTCCGACATAAGTCACCATTCAAGCCCTCAACATGCTGACAAACATTTCTCCATAGTGCCCGACAACAAGAGGAACAATAGAGATTTGAGGAAAATCTATCCCTCTTGACCAAAGTGACTTTACAAGTTACGACAAAGAAAAGGGATTACATAGGTGGGACCGGCAAATGAAACTGAAATTCCAATGCAATTCAAGATGACATAATGAAGCTGAACAAAAGGAATAATTAAGAAGTTTTCTGCATAATTGTATTGGGTTTCTGTGGCAAGGTTTTGGTGGGGGTGGGGGGCGTTACAGGGGTGGCTTCTGTGAGAAGCTGCTGGAAGCTTCCCCCATGTCCGACAGAGCCAATACCAGCCGGCTCCAAGATGGACCCGCCGCCAGCCAAGGCCGAGCCAATCAGTGATAGTGGTAAGGCCTCTGTGGTAACATTTTTTAAGAAGGAAAAAAGGTTGTGGGACAGAGAAACGGCAGCCGGGGAGTGAGAACATGAGAGAGAAACAACCCTGCAGACCCCCAGCTCGGTGCAGAAGGAGGGGGAGGAGATGGTCCAGGTGCCGGAGCAGAGATTCCCCTGCAGCCCATGGGGAAGCCCACGGTGAGGCAGGCTGTCCCCCTGCAGCCCAGGGAGGTCCATGGGGGAGCAGATTTCCACCTGCAGCCTGGGGAGGACCCCACGCCGGAGCAGGTGGGTGCCCAAAGGAGGCTGTGACCCCGTGGGAAGACCGTGCCAGAGCAGGTTCCTGGCAGGACCTGCGGATCTGTGGAGAGAGGAGCCCACGCTGGAGCAGGTTTTCTAGCAGGACTTGTGACCCCGCGGGGGACCCACGCTGGAGCAGTGTGCTCCTGTACACCATGGAAGGGACCCACGCTGGAGCAGTTCATGAAGAACTGCAGCCCGTGGGAAGGACCCACGTTGGAGAAGTTCAT
>JANZLQ010000032.1:7185588-7198596 GCA_026212715.1 Elanus axillaris
TTGCTAACTCATACCTTCCAAGTTTGCCTGATGAGAGCACAGCAAGCGCAGGATATCACTACTTTCATACTGTAAAATACACCACAGATAAATAAAGCAAAATCATTCTAATGTTCATTTAGTCATCTGCTTTGTGTTTTGTAGCAGGAAAAAAAGCCAACAAATGTACCCAGACCATGCTGGAAAAAAAGCATATGTGATGCAGTACAGACTGTCTAATATATAGGAGCTCCATTCCAGCTTGTGCCAGACAAGACCATTGTATCCATCCCTATGAAGAGCAGTCAGATCTCATATTTACTACTCCATACTTTATCAAGTATAAGAGACTAAAACCCACAATAAATATAGACATCGCTACAAGATTAATGGTTACTATTGTTTTTTGCTGCACTTTTGAAATATAAACTACACAGAGAGAGCAGAGTCAGAGACCACTCCCTAATTTCTAGTGGACATATTGATCAATTAAAATGACATGTGTCTGGTCTTTTCTTTCCTTCTAATAGCAAGCAGCTGAAATACTGACTCTTTTAAACATGCAAAATCAACCAATTAATGTTGTTGTATACTATCCAGCAAGATTAACTTGAAGTTAAGCAGAATTAGCCTGGCCTCCAGAAGTAAGACCTTAATACAAATAAACAAATATTGGGCATTGTAAAGAATTACTAGATATTATAAACATGATTTTAAAGAGCTTGCTAAATATAAAAGACATGTATTTTCTTCCCATGATAGAGATGGAAGCCTTTATAATTATTCCTATTATTATTTTATTCATAGCAAAACCCCTCAGAATGCCTGAATCTTTGGCTACACCTTTTACTGCAGTTGCAGCAGGGAAGAAAAAAAAAAAAGCAGCTTGCTCTTCTTCCAGTAAAAGATAGATCTAAAATTCACTAAATTCATATTGCTATTAAAAAAGCGATTGAAAGAAAGTCAAACAGTTGAAAAGCTAAAAGCTACTGTACTTTCAAAATAGCTGGTTATTATTAAAAAATTATAAAAATGTTTTGCCTTTTTAATAATACTAACAGATATAGGACAGTACTGAACCATGTTTAAAATCAATACTGTTCCAGTTGCTTGTTCAGCACTGGTTCACAGAGTATTTTCTGTACTATCATGTTATGGAAGGCCAGTGAAAGTAAATAGGTGGTATTCATGCTATTGAAATAAAATAGGTTAGAGGAGCAGCTACACATAATAGTAATGCTTAAATAAAGAGACAGGGAAAGGAACAAGCCATGTTTATGGCATTAAAACTGAAAACAGCTATTCTTTCCATTTAAACAAATCAGACTGTAGCAACTTTAATTGGATTGTGGAATTTATATATATTCTCTTCAAATCTTCAGGGTATTACCACAAATGCAAAGACAAGTCTAAACACTCAGACTGAACGCATTTTCTGTAGGCCTTTGTCTTAGCCTGCCTGCCTGAAAAATAATATTTAGGCATGCAGCATCTTTCTTCAAAATGATTTTCACAAGGCAAACACCACACATTCTTATATTAGGAAAACCTTATAAAACGAAAAAATAATGGTGCAATTAAGAACAGCACAACATTTTGCACTTACCATGTCCTGTTCAAATCATCCTCTTTTGATGTTTACGGCACATCTGTAAGATGCAATACTAGGAGGTGCCTTGTGTGACCTGCTGCATGATGCTGTGACATCAGTTCAGATGATGCAGCTCATTATGGGAAAGGCTGCTGTTGCTGTGGCAACCGAGATGTGATACGAATCCTTACTGCATTTCCAGGGGAGCCCGAGACAATACGGAAACCCTTTAAAGAAACAGACAAAATGCAAACAGGCTTTTAAAGTACTGTGATTTTAGAGCCCATGTTCAACTACATGCCTTTTGTATGGCATATTTTAGACAAATTATTCCTGCATGGTGATACAGAATTGAGATGTATGAGCTATAAATGATTTTTATATTTAAAACTTAATATTGTGTGTGTCAATTTAAGAACAAATTTTAGAAGTCAAATTTAGTTAGCATGTAAGGGAACCTTACTTAAAATAAACAGTTGATAGTATGATTTTAACACTAGGGCTGTAAAGACAATAGTTATTGAACAATATTTTAAGAAATATGTATTTTCACCCTGCCCCACCCTGTTCCTACATCCAATCTGTCATTTACAAGAAAAAATCTTGTTGCTAGGGAAAAACACTTGATACTTCAAAATAAGGAGATTTCACACTGCTGAATGAATGACAAGAAGGTGGGTTTTTTTCAAAAAAAAAAAAAAAAGGCTTTTTATTCACAAGAGGATGAAGAAGTTTCTAGCCAGCCAAGTAAAAATCTCCTTATCATTTTTCAACTGTAGGGCAACCTACACTACCATCTGCATGCTGAGTAGCCTGGCTTTCATCTGCCCATCAGGCAGATGGATGAGTGAGGACTTTGAAAGCTGTGGGCCATGCTGCTGATAGCCTCCACCACCCAGGCAGAGCAGGAAGGCCAGCAAAGGGGAAACCCCTACCCCATAACCTACCTGACAGGCTGGGATTGGAGGCTGAGCCTGTAGATTTTACCTTTGGCACCAGGAACCTGCTTGCATCCCTTCACAGTAGTCATGAGAGAAGCAAAGGCTATGTGAACAAGCACTAAAAGGAGCTGTCTGGAAATTAAAATTCACAACCAAAGAAGAACCAGCACATTTTTGGCCACTCGCCAGTTCTATTTGGATGAGAAAAGTTTCTGGCAAAACCTGCTTTCCCTAGCCATGAAAATCCCTTTCTACATAGTAGGGAAATAAAAGTACACAAAAGACTGGACCCTATGCACTTGATGTGCTGAAGCCCAGAGTTAAAACAAAAGCCCAGATTGAACCAAGAAGTCTCAATGCCCTGAAGATTTCCAATAAATATAGGTGCCACTATCTGAAGCCCTTCATTCCATTAAACTTCAGCCTGTGAGTTAAAATTTTGATCTTTGATTTCAGAGGAAACTATAGGTAATAATTATACCCTCTTACCCATCACCCACCTTTGAAAGGAAAGAAAAAAGTGACATTCATACCTATTAATTAATGGATTAAATACAAAGCCTCTCTATAGACCTAGAAAATGTCACAGCCTTTCTAATTAGTGCTGTCTTGGCACTGTAGGCTCTCATTTTTGACAGTTTCTGTCTTCTAACATTAATCCTATATCATTCCAAGCAACACAATAAAGCTCTCAAACTGACTCGATACCAAATCCAGTCTAGTGACCCATAATAAAGTATTACTCACAAAAGATCTATAGCTCTAGATTTTTGAACATTTAAAACTTTCTTGGGTCTCTGAGGCTATAATTCACAATTTAGCAGACAACATGATTGAAACATGATTTGGGTTGGACTGACATGAAAGCTAAGGAATGTCAATGATACTTAGCAAAGTTTACAGTACACTAAATGTCATACTGTTCACATGGCATGAGTTTCTGAAAGTTTTCATTAAAGCAGCTATTTCTCTTTTGCTAATTACTATTTGATATAATTTTTACTACCTTTACTGCTATGGGAATAGAATTGGACAGTAAGCTTTTGTTTTTCTTAGAAAAACAATGAGGTTCAGGATCATCATTATGGCAAGCCAGGAGTCATAATCTAGTTATGGATCTGCCTCATGCCTGTCAGCTCAGCCTTTGTTGCTGAACGCTGGGGAAGTGCAACTGGTGGGGTGGGCATGTCAGGGAAGCACACCCTGGGCTAGCCCCACCACAGCTGGGTAGTCATCCCCACAAGGCATCCTGCTCCAGACCCTCCAGAACACATCTGGCTATGTGTGACCTCCATGTAAGCTCCTCTGGCAGGGGTGAAGTAGAAGAATGCCTTACATGGACAAAGAGGAGTATGGGGAGGGGAAGGAGGTCAGGCAGGAGCAGGGAAAACATCAGGCTATTTTGACAAAGACTTCTGCCTATTTACTCTTAACTACAGACTGTGCGAGTCTGTCTATCCACATATGCAAATGATAATAAGTAAATGCAGACAAAATTATAGTGATTTCCCTGACTTTTGATGTTTGGTATTTTTTAAATATCAGTCTGTTGTTTATTTTTCCCCAAAAATGGTCATCACGAGCCAGGGCACGTCAGATTGCGTGCAAGACAGCTATACCAGGAATGTCCCATGCAGACTGTAAACAAAGGATTTATCACATAAGTATTATGAATGGTACTATAGTGACTTTACATGGAGGACTGTAACCACTAGATGCTAAAAGGAATTTCTACCTTATGAATACAAATGGTAGCATGCACAAGCTTTGCAACCTCCTAATAAAAACTGCAGATCTAGAGGAAAAGAGCTGGGCCTAATGGCTCCTCATGCCCTTTTTTTAAGGACAAAAAAAACCCCTAAGTCTTTGTTTTAAGACAGCTGCAGTTATTCATGCAACTCGGGACTAACATATCTTTTAAATCTAAGCTTTAAAATTGCTTTCCATTCACATATCTTCCAGTTAGCTGGAACAGGAGATGTAGAGAGAGAGAGACCCACCCATCCTACCACCACCTGAACACCTTGATCATTTCGAAGTGTCACCAGTAGGTTTCTAAGCCAAAAGCTCGGGGCTTTGACTCTACCTTTTTCCTATCAAAATAGAAATATTTTATCCTACTTTCAGTCATAACAACGCAGGTTAATGCTGGGCATAAATTTCTTATTCTAAGTTATTATTTTAATCAAATTCTTCCTCTCCAACATGAGCTGTACTGTCTTTCCCTTTCCTCACATTGGGATCCCCCAATTGTTTTGAAAGGAAGAAGTTTTATTGATGTTCATCTGAAAGGAGGAAGTGTTTCATCTATCTACTGCCATTGTTTTCCTTTATGATCAGTTTATGTGGATAACTAACAGAGATTTTCAATAAGCAAACCTTTGCCATATAAGTAGGCACTGCCTTAACTTTAAAGAGTTCTATTTCCCCTCAGTAAGACCAGTAATAAGTCAGGGACTAACCTTGACATGATTTACTTTCTATTTAACTATGTTCAAGAAAATGAGCTAGCAGCAAACTCACAAACACAGCTAAACAAAGTAAAATGCCATTGCGGACCTTTTCTCCACAAAATCCAGATGTTTCCTTTTGTGGTGTTTCCCCCTTCAAATGAAGGAAAGCAGTTGCTTACCAGTTGCCAGCTACCCTACCCTACCCAAATAGCCAAGAGGGAAAGGGGGAAATACACTGAAGGACCAAAGGAAATGAGCATTGCATTTTCTGAATTACCTGTCAGATAAGCCAGAAGCAGGCTTTAACTTAAAAATAAAATGCATAAAAAGCAAAATCATATATACTGAATGTTGCTGCACAACAGATCAGCAGTGTGTAACGAGACTCAACAAAGGAAGCCATGATTCTCACTCAAGATTTTGCAATCCAGTTCAGGAACCAATCTCCCAGATTTTGCATGGAGTGCCTTAACTAAATAGCTATACATCAGGGTTTCCATTCCACTCTTGACTGAGGAGGAAAGCCTAGGTCATATACATTGATAATAATTATCCCTTTTCCTTAAAAGGAAAGGAATATAAATCAAGGTCTTAATGAATCCATCAACTGAATGTTGCATTGCAAAGGTCAGAGATATACGTAGTCTGCCTTGACTAAAATCATTAAACATCTATGTCTCCCTACACTACGACACATGTCGTCAAGGTTATCTGAGCCTCTGCTCCTATATTAAGGGAGACCAGGAGAGGGAACTGCTGTTCTGGTACAAATTTGTACCCTTGTATGAAGTAGAAAAAGTAGCAGTGCTCCCACAACTACACAACTCAAACTTGCTGGCCAGAAACATACACCATTTTCCTTTACGTTTGGAGCCCCTCATTCATACTAAATCAGTACACAGAGAAGTCCCTGTTCACACAACAAACACATTCACACTTGTTACTATAGCCTGAAGGAGAACTGAGTTACTGGTTTCCTATCTGCATGTGGGTCTCAAGAGAGGCCATGAGATTAAAAGGCTGAAAACTCAGTTTCCCTAAGTGGGACTGCCTTACTTCATCTTTTTGAAGATTAATAAGTTTGCAACTGATAGCGCATTTGTTTCTTCTTTCCCTATAAGATGGATGCATCTAGTGCAAACATCCAATACTTATTTTATTCAGAAATAGCTTCACAAATTATTAAAAAAAGGTCAAGAACAGATAATAAAGACAGCAGTAACTCTACAACCCAGAAAATTTGTTACCCCTTTTCTACATGCATATGGTAGAATAAAATCTTTCCATTCCAGCATAAACCTTATTTAGTCACAACTCCCCATATTGTGTCAGAAAGCAAGGCAGCATCCTCATTCCTGAAACAGCGAAAGATTAACAGCAGGGACATGAGTAATGGGACACTTCTGCTAGCCACTAATGAGCTGAGGTCCTCAGATGGAGAAACACATAAACTCCAGGTGTTTTGATCTAGCTTTGGACCAAATACTACGTTGTTAGAACACTCCAGGGCATATAACATTGTGATATTAGTCTCATGCTTTCAACCACCCAAGAAGTATATTACTAACACAGTAAGAAAATGTCCTAGAAGCTCTACAGCTTATTAAAATAACATTTATATGGAAAAAAAAACAGTCAAAATTAGCTTGAGATTTTCTCCTTATTAAATACAATCTATCTGCGATATAAGGACCAGACACCTTTAGTAATAAAACTTAAGCTTTCCCAATTAAGTTGTAAATCTTGCCTCTGAAGTTTTCTGCTTACTCCATCATTTATCATAACAGACTGCACCAGAGGTCAAGTCTTGGTTTTGCTTCTGTTACAGCCATATCAGTCAACTAACATACCTACTCTGTGCACCTTTCTATATTTTCTGAACTTGTTTCTCATGTTTCCTTTCCACTTATATTGGTCTGATTCAAGGTAGAGACCTGATGACTTTGTGTCTTGAAAACTGCAAAACCCTCCTCTCCAACCACCAAAGATCAATTTCACGCCTTTCCATTCAGGGTATTACCAGTAAGTTCATCTTTCTGGCTCGTCTTACAGGGAGCTTTAAATCCCTGAGCATTAAATCTTATATAATTAATTCTTTTCTATTTTCACTTCAAATATTCTGGAAAACTATGCATAGGTTTATCTTCCTGCCTCTACAGGATTGACTACACTTTACTCTGCCAGTAACTTTCCAGCCTATTCCTCCTATAAGCACTTCCTTTTTCACTCCCTCCTGCCAACAACAAAAATCCCTATAAAAAAAAAAAAAAGAATAATTTTCATGAAAATTCTAACATTGTTTTGCACAGCTCTAACCCTATTTATAAATAACTAGGAAAACAACAAGCTGACTACCATCACTGATTGAGTTCTATACTATAATTGGCCAACATGTTCTAAAACATCCTATTTTCCTTCCTCCACCTCAGCCCCCTCCAGTCAACCTGTGATGCTGCTCCCCAGTTGTTTCACATATTCACTGTGTATTGCATTTTAGGAACAACAGGCTAAAGGCATAAACATAGTACATACAAAAGACTAAAAAATCCATGCAAAAAGCTGAATAATCATTTTGGCCTCAAGCTGCTGGATTTACAGCTATTTTCTCTGAAACCAGCTAGTTTAAAGCCAGTTCAGGCATCCCACTATTAACTCTAAACTAAACTAAAAGTTTAATCTAAGTTGCCTACTATATGTATACCCACATAGGCTAAAACACAGCATGGTTCCCCATGCTAGTTAAAGCAGGGATCTATTTTTAGAATCTGAAGGCAACAGTCCTTTAACAACAAAATTAAACAGATTGTAAGATTGTTCTTATCTTAATAGGGCAAATGCTTTTAAGAGCATCTATTTACAGCAAAGCTGATTTAATCTTTCATATTTTATTTTTAAAAACATAGTTTAACAATCAGTGGAGTCCAAGTTAGTATTTAAACACAGTAGGATGGCAGAAAAATTTGGCTACTAGTATAATGAAATACAGAGCTATGGGTAAAAGAAAAAACCACAGCAGGAAGAACACAGCAAAAATTATCGGATAACTTCTGGTGATAAGAGGTTGCTGCAAGGTACCAAAACCCACTATATAGCAGAAGTAATTAGCACTGGCAGAAAACAAATCATTATATTTTTAACAAATAAATGTTATATACCAGTTTGATAGCCCTGAAGAAAGACAACTTCAGAAAATAAAATGCAGAATAGGTCCATCAGCACATTACAAGCCCTATTTGGCATATTAGCACCTCATATTAAGTAGTTTGTGTAGCAGGCACTTCTATAAGCAGAATAAAAAAATCTCACATTCCAGTCATTGACCCATTTGCTGAAATGACCCAGATGCTGGGAGACAGTAATCGGTTTATTTTCACGCAAGAAGGCAAACCACTATCTTTAAAGAAAAATTAACAAAAATTTTTTAAAAAGCTGTGGATGCTTACTTTTTTTCACCTTGGCTGTTGGTGTCAAACAACCACCAATGTCATTCACTAACAAGCAAATGAGGTGCAAGATAGATGCCTCTGTCTGGAGTAGAGCTGTACATGCCATTCTCAGGATACACAGCTATGGCTCTTCGGGAGGTCTGTGCAAGGCCTTACTAGCAGTGTACATACACCCTGTAGAAGTGCCTCACCAAACTTGGCATGTTTACTCACACTGTGCTATAAACAATAATTGCTTACATTTACTATCCAAGGACAAATACACTTAGTTATATTACTATTATGGCTAGAATATCTCATTACCGACTTGCTTATTCAGAATACCTACCATGTGGGCACGCATGTATACCTTTAAATACTTTTTCATATATTGAAAATATAGTCACTATTTATTATTTCTATTACTTTTCAATTAAATTTTATACTACCAACATGCTCACATCAGAATGGGCATTAACTATCGTTTGGGCCTTGGACAAATATCCTCTGCCCATCAGAGTCGAGGTACTATTTCTATCACTAACTGCCTCTCTATATCCAAGAGGTGGCTCTGGCTACTGCTACAATCTTTACTTGTGTTTTACTACAATTTCCTTCAAAGTGCTGAAGTTGTTGGGATTTTCAGAAGAAAAGGCAAAAGCCTTGCCAGGGCAAAGAGACTGAACGTGCCTTTGATTTTTTCAACATGTTTTCTTTAAAGAGTTAGGGCATTAGGCATGCTCATAGGATGATGCAAAACAACTTACCTCAAACCTCAGCCACAGAGCAGATTTATCTGCCCTTTCATACGGCCAGTTGGCCAATGAACCTGTACACAAAACAAACTGGGGGATTGAAATCTGAGTCAAACAGCGCTGAAATCTGAAAATCTGGGCACAGCGTGCTTGCTGCCACTCAGGGAAGACCCAGGGCCGGGTGTGCCAGTGGTGTTCAGCAACGACACTCGATCCTGCTACATCACTGTGGTCCCCTGAGACAACCAGGGCCAAAACACCAAGATGTAGCATTGGCCCCATGACACATTGGAACGCAATGATCCCCCAGACCCAGAAAAGAGGCCAAGGCCATGTCAAGCCACCCAGGTGCTTTTCAGAAGACAAACTAGATACAGATTTGTTGATCCTCATGTGTGTGCTTAAATTAGCTTTCTGGTTCAAAGCAGGAGTGTGTTTTTAAAGCAGTTCTCCCAGTCATCCACATTTATTGTACTTGCATTCAAATCACTGAGCAGTCTCTGAGGACATGAACTGCATTCCTTTCTCACAAAGCTAAACCAGAAAATGAACTCCATGAGTGCACCCAATGCACTCCAACTGCTAAGAAGGATTTAATTCTGGGAACTAGACATGGTCTAGTCTGCAGTGAAACCTCCTGCAATGCTTCTGGTGTAGATGCTAGGCTCCCAGCACCAGCTATTTTGCTCTAGAGCTCTGCTCGCACTGAGAGGCAGGGCTGGCTTGGGTGGGCACTGCCACTGAGGCAGTGCTATGAGACCAGCCTGACCCTGTGGGGTTCCTCCAAGGCACCTTCACTGTTCACAGCTCCAGAACAGCTGGCTCTGAACCAACATTATTAACTCTGCATTAAAGAGACTGCATAGCCTCAAAATCTGGCTTCTCCCTGAAGACAGTACAGCTGCATTCACACAGCACAGAATCTGACCTAATAAGTCCTAGTAGACCTGAGCTGGGTCTGCATTATTGCCTCTTCCCCTTCCAGTCTTAGAACAAAACCACATCTTCTCCCCTACTCTCCTCCTCCTCCAGGCTCTCCCTATGCCATAGGCCATCTCACCACCCCTCTCCTTTGCTTGTGTCCTCCCCTACCAAATTACCTGTATCACTCAACCTCCTCTCCATGTGCTCTTGGTCTTTGAAATCTCTCAAAACCACAATTCACATATGTTGGTAGAACTTTTCAGACGTTACTAGCCACAGCCTCTGAAGACCCCATTCTCACATGGTGTGGCTGAGCCTCCACAGTTGTTAGTATAGCAGGGCTGACCTGCCCCACTTCTTCATAGCCCCTGTAGGTGTCTAGTCTGGCCTTTGCCCACCATTGGGGGAGGAATAGGCATCTATGCTTCGGATGGTAAATGGAAAAGGGATCTTAATATTGCAAGACTGGATTCCACAATTTGCCATATAAAAGTTGTCAAATGCAGCTGAGCTGATCCAGTTGTTCACTCTCCACCAAAATAAGATTAATCTTAATCCTTCCTTCCTAGTCCCTTCTTAACTTCCCAGCAGTGCAGTTCCACCCCTTCCCTCACACTAATGAAACTTGTCAGATAATATCATCAGACCATTTAACTCACTAGTTCAGCAGAAAATGATCCAATTTTTGCTGGGTTTATTTCCTGCTAAATTAGTAAAATAAATTGACTGAATGAGGGTAAACAGCTGAGTCTGTGCCACTCCCACTTTTAGAAGTTGATAGATTGTTTCACCTCTGTCTCCAAACTGCATATTTCTCTGACATATTTTTTTCTGGGCTTGGTGGGGAAGGGTTCATACCTTAGAGTGCTTCATGCTGGATCAGGACTGGTGATGACAGGAGACAGCCTGACACTTACTTCAGTGCAGTTACGTAATGCTTGTAGGCATTGGTCCTCTTGTGTGCTTGTCCTCCCCCATCACCTGTGCTGCTTATACCTCCAATTGATCAAACATCATCAGACCATATATTTCCCTGTCCTCTGTGTTCTTCTTTCCATATTGTGCTTATATTTGGTTTACCTTTTTTGTGGGTGTTGCGAAATACTTGTCCATCCCCCCCACTATAGTATACAGAGATGTACCTGTTCAACTCAGAGAGACCATGTTTTTGGTAATCTAGAGGATACCATCTCATTCCCTATACAAGGTAGGTCAACTTTATTTAGCATGCTGCTCCTCCATCCTGCTTTATTCTCAGTCAGTGGACAGCCATAGGCTGTCATTCATTGTATGAATTCAAGAGGCAGAATGATTAAATTACCTTGTGAACTTTTCAGTTACTCCTCACTGGAGTACCTAAAAGCTTCACAAAATGAAGCTCCTTCATGCTCACAAAATCCCTATAATGGAAGAGATTTAAATCCTGCTTTAAGAAAGATAAACAAAGGCACACAAAGATTAAAAATAAAAGTATGAGTTATTCTGTGTGTCTGATCTAAGATTTGACTTTTCAAGAGCGCATGGTTTTCTATAGCATGTTTTCTATTCAGAGCACAGCTGCTGTTGATTTCAGTTTCAGCTGTGAGCGCTCAGCAAGCCAGTTCCCAGGGTTTCAAGTCAGGACCAAGGAAAACAAGGAAACAACTACTGATGTGACAAAAGTTTAGCTTAAGTAAGTTGGCCAACATCATACAGATGCTCTGTAGTAGAGACAGAAACACAGGCAAGAACCATTCTGAACTCAATGGCCTAAACTATGAGCTTTTTAAAAACCTTTCTGTACTCAGTTGCTGCATGCTTTCAACTTCTGCTGCAGAGTGATGGATACTACTGAAATCTTCTCCCACCCTTTTTTACTTTCACTCATTCATCACAGATCCTTCCCATGCAGGCATTTTGAGGGGAGCAAATAATAGATGAGCATTATAATTGCAGACTATATTAGAAAACATTCACCCAAGAGGGTCAGTTAAATGTTAATTCTAGCATTGTCTACCTTAGCCAAGTCAAGCAGCCAAATCCTAGCAGTGACCTATAGAACTGGTTTTTCAAACAATACATGTAATTTTGTGTGTTTGATCCTACATGGGGTAGATCCACATCTCTCATTTACCTTGAAATAAAAGCTCTGTTTTATGTATGATGTAGGTAGCAAAATGTCAGTTCAAAGCAGGTACGTGCATAGGAGGTACAAGCCAAGGCCAAAGAGCAAACTCAGATATTGTCTGGCCATCAAGTGAAGCTAAACTCTAATGTTGCAAAATAGGCAGATGACTGACTTACAGTATAAGTGACTTTTCTTTAGTAATCTTTGGACTATCAATACCTAATAAATCAGAATAAGTTTTCATATGAATATTAGATGATAAATATATAGAACTACTGGCTGCCAGTAGACAAAGGGAACAATTTATCATTTTTCTAATCCAAGGTTAGTTAATACATAGCTGGTTATCTCAGTACCTTGAAAATTACAAAGCTATGCAGTTTGTGCTTCTACTTAAGTCTTTTAGTTCTAAATGTGCATTTCCCAGACAAGAAGATAATTACCAGCTTTTGATTAAAACAAAATCTGGATATTACATGCCTCCTGGATATTTCCACCAAATAAATTGGTTTATTGTATGGTTTAATTAAGTTACTTAATATTCTCTGTACAAATTAGTCTTCTACTTAGTAAGAATATATATTTTATTATATCTAGATACAAAAGAATAGAAATCAGTTATACATGTGGATTTTTACAATATAGGAATACTTGAAAAGACCAAAAAAAAAGAAAGCATGAAAGAATCATGGGATTATAGAATCATAGAATGGTTTGAGTTGGAAGCAAACTTAAAGTTCACCTAGTTCCAACCTTCCTGCCATGGGCAGGGACACCTTCCACTAGACCAGGTTGCTCAAAGCCCCATCCAACCTGGCCTTGAACATTTCCAG
>JANZLQ010000032.1:7206514-7241578 GCA_026212715.1 Elanus axillaris
CCACTATCACTGATTGGCTCAGCCTTGGCTGGCGGCAGGTCCGTCTTGGAGCCGGCTGGTATTGGCTCTGTCGGACACAGGGGAAGCTTCCAGCAGCTTGTCACAGAAGCCACCCCTGTAACGCCCCCCCCGCTACCAAAACCTTGCCACAGAAACCCAATACAACACCATTAAAGAACCCAGACTATGTATATGCTGCATATCCCAATGGCAGTGTCATAGTCTCTCTGACTTCAGGCAAACTAGGAGACAGCAGTGGCAACTTAAAACAGCAAAGAGCATATGAAGTACCAGTGCCATGACGGAGCAGAGAGAAGCAACATGGTAGCTAGCAGAGGGAGGAAGGAGTGAAATTTCCCTTCTGCCATCCTTGCAAAGCTGCCCCTGTAAAAAACAAAAGAGAACTTTCCCATTTGTTACACAGCCCACCACCCATTATTCTTGAAAACAGCCTGCCTCAACCAGGTAGGGTTACAAATAGCAGATGACATAAAAAACCTCCCAGTTCTGGACTCCCTGTGCTACCCTGGGGCATGCAGGGCTTTGACTGAAATTCCTCAAGCAACTGGAGTCAGATTTAGGCTACAGTGGTTGAGCATTGGTGCTCTAAGGTAGAACACAGAGTTTTCATAGACTGAGGACTTAGAAGGAGGCACAATTTAACAGCCTAAATCTTTGGCAGAATTGGAATGCAATGGGGAAATGCGTGTGTCTAAATTCACTATTATTTAAAATATTTATTCACTGCTCTTTTCTTTTGTGGATTTGAAACCAGTCTGACAATCAAGTCTCCCCAGATACTGCTCCCTGAGCCTAGGACACAGGCGCATCAGCCTGAATCACGCTGCCTCCAGACCTCTGAGCGTTTCCTGATTCAGCTACGTTCTGGCAGTTTCAATGGGAGGTGTCAGCCTGTTTCCAGAGCTTTCAAAAGACATTCCATCATTTAATGAATCATATGATTGTGTGGAACCTCTGAGATAATGAGTCTATGAACATCATCTCACAATGCTGCTTGGCTCAAAGACAGGGAAACATATGGGCATTCTCCTCCATACAGATTTTGCAGGGGAAGTAGGGAAAATCCTGCTGTCTGTAAAAGACTTTTCTTAGCTTCATTTGCAAGAGGTTGGATGCTACTAACAGTGGACTAGATGGAACTGGTCAGCCACAGACTGCACATCTCAACGCAGCTTCACTCTGCTTTAAGCTTCTTGCATAGAAGTGTGAAAGAGACAAATAGTCACTATGGAATGTGAAATCTACTCAAGTTTACTAAGGGCATTAAACTGAAATAGTTGCAATAAAACCATCTCACTTCAATTAAAAGACTACTTTTTCCTCCTATTGCCAAATTGAATAAGCCTATGAAACCGCCTGAGTGTAGATTTTAGCCTACACAGATAGAATGGCTCACCTACAGGTTACCACTATGCAACAGAACATGATAGTCATTGGGATGATATTGACCTGCAACAAAAAAATTAAGCTCCCAAGTCCTACACTGCAGATTGACTTGACCATTTAGAACCCTAAATGTAATTGAAAATTCTTTATACTTGCACTTTTACTTTGGAAAACAGAAGTTAGGATCTAGCAGAGACTCTGCCCAAATTGTCACAGAGCTTCAACTACCACTTTATCTCACTCTTCAATATAGCAATTCTGAGTTGTACTATGAAACAGGTTTTATATTTACACACTTATCAAAAGGTTTTATTCAGTAGCTACTACTTCATTTGGTTCAGCCACTGCCTTCCAGGTCCAATCACTCTCTGGTATTTGACCTTTTTATATAAAAACTACATGGGGGAAACAATAAAACCCAAACCCCCAGTACATTCCCTCAAGGAACGATGTCTAGGCCTCTGAAAAAAAGAAAAAGTGAAGGGGATACAAGAGACTAAAACATTTTTCTACCTTGCCTAGATTGTTCTACATATGGTATATATTAAAATTCTCAGAGTTTACATATCATATGTCATATGAGAGCAATAAATTACTTTAATTGGCTCAAGTGTGAATTTTGAATGAATGGAATTATTTTTTTTTTAGGTGTTTAAATGTAGCATAGAATTTATTCTTCACATTAACAGGCACATGTTCTAATGCAAATTCCTTAAATAAAAAGATAATAATGTAAAGACCTGCTAGCATCCAGCATTTCTAGTCTAAGCAGGGATAGTTCAGCGGGTTCTTACATAAAGTAGTTCAAATCCTGTATGTGAAAATATCTGGAGAAATCATTCCCCTACCACTTGAATTGCTCATTCAACAGGCAAATATTTTCAATGTATGCAAAACACAGGCTATAGCCCACCTAGCTGCCTACACCACCACAAAGCAGAGCCAGCAAATGCAACCTCTGTGGTACTGCATTGCGGCACTTTTCACGAATTTAACTTCTCTAATCAAAATATTCCGCTCAGGGTTTTAGATGAGCTTGGCTTTCTCAGGGATCTGGACACATTCCAGTGTAAACTTTTTTTTTTTTTTTAATAACAACATAAGAGGGAGGAGGAGCAAACAGGCAAAATAGATAATAACTTGCCTGTTGTGAAGCATTTGTTAGGTATTAGACCCAGTTCAGCAGAGTACTGAATTAAGACTCAACTTTGTTGACTCAGAAGATGTCTAGAGCCCATTCTCTTCAGTGCTATTCTGCATTTATTTACAAAGGCAAGACAGTTTTTCTCCTGGTGACATAGGCACCAAAGAAGAGGCTGCTACCTCTGTTGAGGCAATCTTCCTTCTTTGTAAAACTACCTCAGCCTGAACCACCTGAGCAGGGACTCCAGAGAATTTTGAATATAGATTCAAGGAGTGAAAAACAGGTTATTTTGTTCTTTCTTAAATACAAGTATCTGCATGGATACCATTGTCTACACAGAACTAACCTGAGTCTCAGCATTTGTATTTATACCTCAAGGAAGGACAGATTTCAGAGACAATAAAAGTTGTTAGAGGCTAGAGAGCCATAACAAAAAGCCAGCCCCTCTGGGGGAGTAGGAATTCCCTTCTCCAGCTTTTATGTCTGCTTCCCTCATACAGCCCCCTCCAAATCTCTCTGCAATTAAACTTGCCAGGGCTCAGCTAACAATGAAATAGCATCCAGGTACTTACCTCAGAATTAATCCTCAACAGTGCAGTGGAATAGATAAGTATGATAATTAACAGTCACCGCAATTAAGGCAATTTCATGTTGTGATATTCATTCTCAGCAAAAAGGAAAATCTAGTTGATTTCTCCTGACTGACTGCCAAGATAGCCAACATGACACCGAAAGATTTAACACAGTAACTTGCAACACAGAAAACCTTCCTTTTCTGTAAAAAGGAGAATGAGGTGACACACGCAAGTTCTTACTCTGATCTATAGTGTGCTTTCCTCTGCTGTACTGCTTTGGCCTACATTGAGACAAAAATACTGTAAGATACAGCATGCTAACCAACTTTATTTCTATCCTCTGATATGCTTATGTTCACAACCTGTATTTAACTACATGTTAAAATACAAGGAAAAGCTAGGGTCTGTGTTCTTTGCTACATCTGGCAGTGAAATATAAGAAGAAAGCCAAGTGAACTGAAGGAAGAACTGCCAAACCGAAAATGCATTCCCCAAAAGCATTCCACAAAATGTTGGTCACTTGCTACAGATCTTGGAGGAAATACCAGTAGATTTCTGTCACCCAGAGAAATGAGGAGTCAGGGCATTGGCACAGTGGGAAAGACATCTTTACAGGGGCTGGAATTAAAAGGCTAACCAAAACCAATAAACAGATACTCCTACTACAACATCTATGTTGTACCGTTTGTTCTTATCAGGCAAAAAAAAAGCAACAAATAAAAGAAAGATAAACTAATGCACAAGCTCTTTCTCTGCAGAGCTATAGAAGCAAAGAAAGCCAAGCTAGCAAAAGAATAATTTCTATTGCCATCTACAAAAAGTGCAATGCTTTCGTGTAAAAAATATAAATTGTATGTCTAAACTTGAAATAATTCAGAAACTGTAATAATGAATAATATAGATATCCAAACATATAAATTCTATTAAATAGATATGTTCTGTGTTTTAACCCATAGAATCATTCATACTGAAGAGTATAAATGTTTGTAGTATCTGACTGAAATAAAAGAAATCCGAGTTTATCTGGGGGCTTTGATGCATGCTATCAGCATGATCTTGGGATGCTTCAGAGGCAGCCATATTTATTCTCATGCAGATGAGGAATCTTACTCATGCCAATAGCCCCTTCTTTTCACATTCTTTTCACACAGGTTAAATTATTCACAAACCTATCTATCTGCAGCATCAGTCATTCATTCCATATGACTCAGATCACTGAGTATAAAATGGGCTAATGACACTTTTCACCTTACGTACCTCTATTACCCCAACTTTTCTCTTGATCGGATCAGAATATGTCTTGAGCAACCTCTCTTAGTATATACCTGTAGAGTACCTAGCACAAAAGTAATGCAAATTTTGTTGGCATATGTCGTTCTAACAGTAGCACAAGCAAACTGAGAAAAAAACTGGTTGAATAGTCCATCTTCATAAAACATTCTAAAATCAGAGGGGATTTTCCTTTCCATATCTAATTTAAAGCATTCACATAATTAATTATTTACATTCAAAATGGAAGCAGCCGTGAACAAACTAGATCTTTTCCATTTCCTTGAAGTCCCAACACATGGAAGAGGAGAAGCTGGATTCTCTGTCCTTTACACAGCAGAGAAGGAAGGGAAGAAGCAAAATGCAGGACCCTTCTCAACTGACTGTCAAATGCCAGAAATCTTTGAAGAAGATTTTACCTACTGGTTCATTGAAGATCTGTAATGCATAGAGCTGCCAACAATCTGAACTTTCTATGCACAGTGTATAGCAAAGAACTTAGAGGTTTTGCATATGAGTGATAGAGCACTAAACATAGTCATTTAACAAATTCTGACATGTCTGGGTGAAACAAATCATGCTTCCAGATGAAAATCATCTTTGAATAACCTGGTTACCCTTGGCAGAAATTTCCCTATTTGGCAACAGCATAATTTCAGTGTCTACGTACAGGCTGGATGCTAGAGGCTTAGCCAGGAATTAGAACACAGAAATGAGTAACGTCTGGTGCTCACTAACACTCATCATAGCCAACGAACAGAGGCTGGTGTGGTGCATCTCTTAGTATAATTACATGTGCTAGGTCTGAATTAGAGAATAGGCATGGTAACCCCTGTAAAACAGGCTATGAAGTTGCAGGTCCAAATGAGGACAATCATATCAACACATATTGCTCAAAATGGGTGAGCCAGGGAGGCTAGGAGGGCTGGTGTTATGCAGGTATGGAAAGGCCATGCAGAAAACAAAAACTGAGGGATATTGGTAATAGTACAGTGGGAAGCAGTTTAGCTTTTAGTGATCTGGGGTGATCTCAGAATTTGTATTTAAATAAATTTAAAACACTTTTGGAGAGTGCGATGATTTTCACTCTGCTACAGCAGTTCCTAGATCCAATTATGAGAAGTATGGATTTAAATAACCAGGTCTTCTTTTCGGTTTCATCTCAACAGTTTGGTGATTCTTCTCCACAAGGTGGCAGAAAGACCACACAGTTGACCAATAATAGTTTTAAACAACCTGTGTCTTGCCACAGAAATACCACTTTAAAAGTCCTACCACCCAAGCGAAATAAATCCTTAAACAATTAATTCTGTGTTAATTGGAACAGTGCAATATATCCATATGATATAACAAAGGTTTAAGGAAGAAGATCACAAACAGAAGAGATTAAACTGCTTAGTCATCATGACCTACTCAAACATTATTATGCAAATGTAGGCTTTGCACAAATGTTGTCCAGTGATACCTTGGTTATCTGAATAGAAATGGATAGAAAGGCAATTTGGATAAGAAAGAGGATCATATTTTAATATAAATTAAACCAGCCTGAAGGGCAATACCCTCACGTTGGATGAGTTTTCAGATAATAAAGCTTCAGAAAAAGAAGCTCAAGATAAAGTGGCTTTCAAAATGTAAGTTTCAAGATGGGTAATGAGGGCAGAGGGCATGTGTTGGGGAAGTCCCCCAGCCCCAGACCACACAGAGCTATGCCTCTGGCAATGAAATGGGGTAACGCTCCCATGTTTGTCTGGCAGGAGGATGATGCAGGCAATCAGCTCTTGGGGAGCAGGGCTACCCTGAGAGGAGGACGCTGGACGCGGAGGGGGGCAGGCAGGCAGGCAGAGCAAAGGCTGTCTGGCCAGCTGGCAGCGGGAGCCTTCTGGCAGGACTTGAGATCCAGGATTCAGGGCAGGGGCAGGAGCAAGACATGAATTCAGCATGAAGCATGAGACTTGGGATCATGGTAACAGACTCTGCAGCTTGGAGCAACTTGAGAGTTGCCAACTCTATGCCTGGTGGGCTGGGGTGCCCTCCTGCACACCATGGAGGGGCTGAGGCCCAAGCCCAGCTGCCTGGCCAGGGCCCTGAGGTGCACCACAGGCTCCCTCCTTACAAAAAGGTTCCAAATCACTTATCTAAACTAGAGATTGCCTTTCTGTTCCTCTCCTAAATTTGCGTAAACTAGCTATAACTGATCACTGCAATCCAGAAGGGAAGCAAGTCTTGCCCAACACCGTGTTTTTTGATCGTTCTCCCCAGAGTATCTCTCTCAGTGTCCATCTGACCTTGGTTTTTTACAGCAGATAAAAAGACGTGCTGCATATACGTAAGAATCCCTCTCCACTTCTATAGCAGTTCCTCCCAGGTTTGTCTACACCTCCAATCAATAAATAGCAATTTCCCCCTTGAGGATCAGCAGTAGGAATAATCCTCACCCCCTCCAGAAAGGCCTCCAGCCCTGGCACACCATATGAGTAACTGGCCTTTTAAGAGGCTTAAAAAATAACAGCTTATGAAATATCTTTTAGTGGAACTGACTGTTGTAGTTATTTTGGAATAAAATAAGAACCAAAAGATAACCAGAAGTCAGGGCAGATGCCAGTTAAAATGGACAGAGGTGTTAAAGCCAAGTACACAGCAGTGATGGCAGTAAACACAGTCATGTGCTGAGAAGGCCTGACACGACCTTGTCTCAATGACAAACACCCTCTTTAACTTGTGAAAATGTCCATGGTTTTGTTGAAGAATTATTCCAATGTCTGTTGAAGCCAGAAAACCAAATTAAGAAAGCATTTAAAAATCAGCTTAAAGTGATTAAAATTGTGAAGTGTAAAAAAAGGGATTTTTGAATCACTTTTGCTTGTCAGGAAGAAAATACATCATCTGACTGAATGTGTTGCCCACACGCAAACAGAACAGCTACAAGAAGCTGGGCTGTGCAACAGCTTCGATGTCCACCATAGTGCCACAGTGACTGCAGCCTCAGCAGTGTCACTCCTCCCTCCTGCTCCTGCCCTAGAGATCAGGGAAATAGGATTTTAAGAAGTCAGCTGGTTTTGTGCAAACCCATGAGGCTTGCAAAGGTACCTCACTTTCATCTCTGCCCCGTCCACGCAGTGTCAGCAGTCCGACCTAAGTGGGACTTCTCTGCCTTTCCCTCTCTTCTACAATCAGGTGAGCCAGACCTAAGTTAAAAAAATTAATTCACTGAAATGCATTAACATGTTTGGGATGCCACAAGGAAACCTTGCAGTATCCTTTATTGGATTTTGGATTTTCAGTTTAAAGCAGCCAGAGTCTCCAAGGTAATTTAGTGGAGTTTAAGAATAGCTTCTGTTTATACCAGTGGAACTGTGCATCTACAGATATATTGCCCTACATCTGAGAGAAGCCAGGGTATTTAACAAGATTCTCCTCACAGAAACAGAAAATACATTTCAAGTACTTCTATTTCATGTATGAAAAAGGTGAATCTTATTCATGACCTAAGCTGAAAAAAAAAGGTGATTTTGCAGCTGAAATTCAGGAGACAGGGATTTGTCACCCTGATGATTTACAGGTTCTCTGCATGGCCTCAGGTGAGTTGCATCTCTGCTCTCACCTGGGAAATGATGGAGGCAGTGTGTCACATCTGCTTCATCTGTGCCTTTCTTATCTACTTAAATCATCTTTTTAGGACAGGAACAAATGCTGAGGGCTTGCTTTTTCTTACCAGAAGACTAATAAGGTAAACATCAATAAATTGTCCTTCTGTGCTTACACCAAACTATTCATGGTACCGCAGAGGAAAGAGGAAATAAAAGCACGGCAGGCCGTGCACAGGCTTTTGAGTGGGGGAGCTTCTGCTCTTCTACTTTTGCGCTGATCCCCAAGACATTTTATCAGAGCTAAGAAGAAAGTGTATCGGAGTAGGGCAAATGTACCCTCTCTATGAAGACGCCATATCCAGAGCATGTTGGATCTATATTTTCAAGTCTAGCCAAACAGAGTCAGTACTGATTTCCTCAGTCTACATTGCAAACTTTCGCCTCGATAAGCACACCCATGCTGTACCAGGTGGATGCTTGTTCTGGCTGACAACTTTTAGGCTTTCACGCTGCCAGGACGTGGGGCATGCAGGAATGAAGGAAATGAAGCAGTACACTGGCTTTTACGTCCTTTTGCTGAGACCTTGCAGTCTTCCAAAGCTGCCTGGTTTCAGTGTTAAATACTTGAGTTACTCCCTAAAACAGCCTCCTCCCTCCCCCAGAAGAATGAGCCAAAGGAAACCCTGCAAGTGGTTCCCAGCTTTCAACAAGCTGGGGCTGGGGGTGTGTGTCACTATGTAAGGGATAATCTACTTTGCAAAGCTACTTGTTATAGTTAATGGGTATCAGGGTGGTACAGAAAAAAATTATGAGCAAATGGGCTTAGGTAAAATGAAGATAAGTTACTGGAGCACTACAGAAGAAAGGCACTTTGCTGCCAAGCTAAAACACCACATATCTGATACAGCCGTTACTGATCATGTTCACACAGCTGTAACTGCCTTTCCCACTCTGCAAAACTGAGGATAGCTTTATGCACTCTGTATCTCTTACCTAGCAGCTATCATTTAGCGTCATACCTAGATAAATAACATAAAGTCTTAAAAGCAATGCAGTCAGGAACCTCCCATGCAAATGCTTTTTTCTGTGGCATCTTCACAGATGATTTATCGCCAATTAACCTGTTTAACTAAGTGTGGCAGAGACAGCATGGCCACATCTTTCTTATTCTCATAAACATTATCTGAAGTGCAATCAAGTTTGCGATTCTTTAAAAGTCCCAATCCTGTCACAAAATGTGACAAATCTGATCAGTTGTCTAAAAATATGAAAGCATTTATAACACTGTATATTCACTTGCTGGGAATACCACAAGAAAAAGGAAGAAATTAATGCAACCAGGAATTTAGCAAATTCTATAAAAATCACACAGGAAGAAAATTTGCTCAGTGTCAAATCCTTAGTCAGTTAAGCTCTAATTGCACTGTAGTTTAAGATGGAAATGACTTAAAAAGCTCATCAAATTTATGTCACTGCAAGGGCTGTCACAGAAGATGTATCAGATAGTAAGCTGAGGATACATTTGTTCTTAGCAAAAAAGGCCAAGAAAAAATGTATCTTCTTCCTACATCCATCAGCTGAGGCGAGAACACATAACTGGTTTAGAAGATAAGGCAATAACTAATTCAGTCATGTGGAAAGAGCTGCCATGAAATCCCTCCCACCACCCACAACATTCTTCCACCCACATTGTTTGTGCTGCTACACAATCCCCACCTAAACTTTAAGAAACTGAAATTCATCTCTTGGCAATCCTAATGCTTTGTTATTTCAACCCACGATTCTTTGCTTCGTTGGCGGCATAATATGTTAACGACAATGAAATCACTACAAGCCTATTTCAAGACCTTCAGATGTCCACAGCAGCAGTCACTTGAAAGGGAATCTATCCTTATTAGGGGAGAAAGGATTTTCAATCAATAACTGTCAGCTGTATATTTTCTTAAATGTGCTGTCAATGGGATGTCTCTTCTTCCTTATATCAATCAAATGCTTTTCATACTCACAAATGTAAAAGGCATTTAGTCACTCCATGCATCTGTTTGGATTTTACTTTCTCCAGTGAGAATGCCAACAAGGAAGCCAACATTGACTGTGATTTTTCTGTTATCTGTATACGCATGTAGTAGAAACTGTACTGAGACCACAAACCCATTTCATATTCTGTAGGTCACTGAACAGCTGCTGGTAATGATTTTTGCTCACTAATGACCTAGGTTATATTTGAATCAGTGCCCTAGAGGTGAAAAACTCTGTATTCCATTACTGATCCCCTGAGTCATAAAATCCCTTGATAACTTTTCTCTAGGTGGCTTTTGCAGTATTGTTATTTATTATCTTATGAAAATTGCATGTTCATGAGGCTTCAGAAAAATGCATAATAAAAAGCTGCACATGTAAGAGATTGAAGCATTTGCATTAAATGACCCTCAGAATGTCACAATACAATGAAATCAACGCTATGTAACTGTCAAAGGGGTCAGAAGTAAGAGGCTTGCTACCCACTGAAAGGAAATAATCTGTCAGGAGAACAGAACTGTATAACCAAATATATGAACAAGACATTATTTCTGGCATAGTCAAAAAGCTGTAGTAAGTGAACTATAACCTTGGCTTTTAGTCCCATCCTTAGGTAATACTCCAACATATATCACTCACATATTTAAGTTAACATGGCCATTTCTACTGGGGAAGTATACTTCTTCCAGTAAGATATTATACATAACATTTGCCACATTATGACCTCCCATGTGTTACATACACTATTCTCCCACTCCCAGTGTGGGATTAATTAAGAAAAACACCCAGACTCTTAGGAGAGAATTTTAAAAAATAAATAAAATTTTAAAAAAACACAAAAAAACACAAAACCAAACAAAACAAACCTCTGTACTGTGAATCTTAAAAACACAGACTTGTGTAAGAAATTATGCAAGGGGTTAAAAAGACAGAGATAAGTGCTTTGGTGTCTTGATGTACCAGTGCTTTTCAAATATTAGACTCTTCCTACCCACTGTGCTTAGCTTCAAAATACAGCACTGACACAGGAAAAAAAAAGATGTTTGCTTTTTCATCCATGTACCACATGGCTTTCACTTTCATCAAAACACAGCAAAAGTGTCACAGGGGAATCATTCCCTTGGCTGCCTTAGCACTTCTGATCTTTGACCTCTGCTGGAAATGGATTCCAGGCACACTTCTGCCTGACAAGTGAACCGTGTAAAATCTTGATGAGGTGTGTGTTTTGTTTTGTTTGATTAGCAAGCACTAAAATCGAGGGAAAGCTTTGTCTAACAACAAAAACAAAGCCCACTTTTTTAACCATGCTTTCCCTTTGCAAATTTACTGACCTAGAACAGCAAATGCTGTCTTCTACATAGGTAAAAAGCACATTAGAACATTGAAGTGGCATTTTAGTGAGACACAAAGGGCAGCAGCTACCCGTGCAGACCTTGTGGCAAAAGGGGAAGGCTTAGAGCCATGACGTCATAAATCTCAGCAACTCCCGCAATGCACTGAACACATACGCGCAGCATAATGAATCTGCTCCCTGGAGGAAAAAGCTTGGGAGCAGGAGGAAAGAAAAGATTATTTTTAGCTAAGGGAACCCTTTGTCTTACAGCATTAAAAATCCTTGAGTTGGCTTCTCACAATAGCAGCCTTGTGCAGTGCTCTACTTTTAACTCATGGAGTGCTGTAAAAAGTAACAGTTAGAGAGCAAAGTGCCACATTCTGAACTTGCCTATTTGCTTTTTACCTGGTGTCCTTTTGGCTTCAATTAGAATTTTGCACATATCAAAGCTTTAGATTTTAGCCATAGAATTCAAAGCTTTTGTTCTTATCCATTACTAAGTTACACATTTTCGTAAGTAACACAGACCGAAGCAATAAGCATCATTTATTAGCCTGACAGGTTTAAAATGTAATACCTAAAATTAAACTGAAGGTCCATTCCCATTTGAGCATTTTATCTAGTGAGACGCAGATCACCCTCTTCCTCTAATGCCAAAGAAATTTGATTCTACATCCATTAATAATCCCAGATGTCAGCCATAGACAACATTTTCATCAATCATTGCATTAAAGCACTGACCAAAAGATATACCTATAAAAGAAAACACACTTCCCACTACCTCAATGTCTTTAATGTGTTTTCAAGATTTTAAGCCATTTTGCTGAAGGCTACTTTTAGTAAAGTGAAGAGACAATTGCATACACATCTCAGCTGCAAAAAAACTGATTTTGTTTAGCAAAGAAAAAGAAGTCTTACAACCTATTTTAGCTGCACCCTAGATACTCCCAAGTAACATACTACATTTTGTAGTATACCTAGCTGTTTGTTAGGGCTGATTTGGATCAACTTTGACCTGACCTTTAGTACTTGTGCAACTGCCTACTCTTGCTCCATGTGCAGAGGTGGCCTGGCATAGCTCTGTTACATGGTATGACATGGGTATGCCTACATCACGCAAAGCAAACCTGAGGTGAGCTACCCGAGCTGCCTCCAGAAGCATTAATTCAAGTACCAGAAACAAGACAGACACATCAGTGCAGTATTAGTCTGACTAATAAGCAGGGCTAATTAGTCTATATAGCAGCTTGTAGTAATGAATTTCAATGAAAATGGGCTAAATCTAATTACCTAACAGTTTTTCTGGTTAAGAGCACATACACAAAGTGTTACTGTGAATTTGCTGGTCCACAGTAACTGTCCCCACATTTAACCTTTCAGTCCAGTTCATATCAGTTTCATTCCCCAACCATAACTCTAGAACAGGCCTCCTGACTGGCTGTTTGAGAAGTTATGCCAAAGACCAAAGAAGGAAGACGTGGAACTACCACAGGTGATCCTTTACATTAGGACACAGCTGGTGAACAGAAAAAAAACATGTACTACTAACATCACACCATAGCTGTTCTGTACATTGCTGACTGCTGCTTAGGACAGCCTTTTCAAAACAGAAGTACAAGATAATGGAGGTGGCAATCAGAGTAACTCCAGTGGGGAAGGAGGAGAGAAGTATTTGCCACCCTTCCTCTATCAAAAATCCCCCACTGTGCCAGCCTACGTCACTGGGCAGCTCTTGGAAATCAGATGTCCTCAGTGAACCAGCTGGAGGCACAGATTATGACAGATTCATCACGTACCTGCCACACACATATGATGGCACTCCAGGACTTACCACAGACAGTGCCTCTTTGACCGCAGCAAGTCTGCCACATGGAAATTCAGCCTCGGCCCCCATTTCTATAGGTATTGTTGTTCCAGATAAACAAACCAAACTGTTTACAATTGAAATCCTGGGGACATTTTTTAAGCCTGCTCCAGCTTTGTTTGCTACTTGCTTCAAACACAGAAGAAATTGAAATAATGCATAGCCATTCAATGAATTACCTTTCAGAAAAGTGCTTCTGAACATGCAAAGCTGCCATTTTCATAAGGAAATTTAACGGTCATGGTTATTTCAGGAAACAAGCAGATGCTTATATGTAGTATATGTAGCCCATCCTCTCTGTCACTAAACAACACTGTATCTAAGGTTTCCTAGCCTTATTAATAATCACTAGTTACCACAGTAATTAGGAGTTTGAAATGCTAATAAATAGTTGCCAAATATGTTCTAATTTCCTAGCACACACAGTAGATAATTCATATTGCTTACTGACATCTGATACCATATATGTGCTAATTTACTGGCTTCTACAGAAACCATAAAAAACTAAATATATTACACAAAAAATGTCCTAACTCAAATCTGTCGGTCTCATCCTTCACAGGAAAAGCATCTGAAATCTGTTAAGAACTTGAATTTCAGCAGTGTCTTAATGAGATAGTCTTGATCCTTTTAGTAAGTGAGACAGCAAATTCAAATGTTTCTAAAACCACTGATATTACAACTCATTGTGACCAAACACTTTCTGGGCATCCAGTTCAAATAACAATACTAATGAAGCATGATAATCCTTGATGGCACAGGATGTTTAAGCATCTAATTAATATTAACAGGCAAAGACTAATCAAGGCTTATAAAGAAAGAGCTATAAGCTGGTCTAAGGAAGATGAATCATGCAACACTTGCTTGAAAACTAATCCTACCCTGATTGCCAATAATTGGAATTTAATAGGTAGGCTCTAGTGCATGTAGACAGATTTTAGCCTGGAAGTAGTTGCAGTTGGGGAAGTAGTGACAAGTGACCTTTTTCCAAAAATCAAAATTTCCTTACAGAAGAAGTTCAGTTACGTAAAAATTTCAGCATTTCTGACAAGGAAACTGCGATGACAAATAATGCAGATCAACAGAAGGCTCAAGGATTACTGCATCCAGGATTTATTTTATATATATATATAGTTCCTAGGGGAAAAATTGCATAAAACCATTTATTTTGAAGGGTGGATGCTACAAAAGGATCTGGAGAAACAGCCTTTGCCCCTGAGATTGGCACCAATGATGGGAAGAACTTTACCTTGGGAAAGGATGTCTATTTATGAAAAGCAATGTACTCAGATAGATGGTATGTTCAGTAAAAGGACCATGTTTAACTGGACTAAAGAACTAAGTGTGGTCAGTGAAAAACAAAGCATCCTTATATAAAATTACAAGATCCTGAGAGCAAGTTCAAAGAAATGGATGTATTATTGAGGATCACAAAATAGGGTACCCTCCATAAAGCAGAAACACAGTGGTGCAGTATTCCTGAAGGAGCACAGCTATGGAAATGTTGTCCAGGACAGTAGGAAAAGATAAAGGTGTTTGATAGCATTCTTCATTAATGGCATGCTAGATGTAACAGAGAGAAGAAGGGGAGGCTGCAATATAGGTGCAGAGGTGAATAGACAGCACTGAAATTTGTTCATACAAATAATTACTAGGGGTTGTCTCATAATTGACAAAGATTATAAAAAAAACCAACTGTAATAGCAGTACTAAAGACCTGTTTATTTCTGGAAGAGACAGTGGGGTTTATAGACTTTATAACCAAATAGTCACTTTCTTTCAGTAAAAGCAAAGAAAACATGAACTGATCTTGAATTGAACAACCATGAGTTTATTCAATACAGTGAATACAAGTGTATATAAATACATACTTACTATATTATTATTATATATATACAAGTATATAATTCAAGAAATACTAGTGGTTTAATTTTTTTGTTTCCATAGGGCACACATGGGACATGCTTAGTTAAGCTTATGGGACAAGGAATTTTATGGACTTAAATGAAGGTGACACTTGCAATTCCTTTATATCAGATGGGCATGTTTCCCATAAGTTGTGTATGAGTCAAGGAAAGAATAATCTCTTATGGGATTAACATACCAGACCCAGCTACATAAACAGCAACTATTGCTAGGCCGGAAAGGAAAGAGAGGCCTGGGAAAAATGAAGGCCAAACTGTCAGTCTCCAATATCTTGTCTGTGTAGCTCAGAGAGCAAAATTGACGGGATCCTTGCCAGCAAGTAATCTGGAGGCAAACATTCATTTTCAGGGAGCTTCAAATTGAGTTTTTGCCTGAAAAGGGCCTCCCAGTGAGATTTTTCATGGGATGGATTTTCATTCTCTGGCCTGCTCTGCTTCAGGTCCTGAATCCAGTTTGCTATCTAGCCACTCTGCCACATTCTCCCTCTCCATATATGTGTTCATAATAAGGCTTACCTTCCTATCATAGAAGGTTTTTTTGTGAAGACGTCAGTTAATTAAACAACACTTCTCATTCAGTAAACATTATTACCAGCTAAACCCAGTGCCCTTTCCTTCGGTTGAGACAATGGTGTTTCTCTGTGGCTTTATTTCCTTAAAGAGGAAAAGGAGACGTTTTTCTCATCTCTTCCCGATTCTCTCTTTCAGACAGCTGAGGTCTATTTAGATCACATGTGCTATGTACAGTCTGCTTTAAAGGACCTTGGAAGGTGGATTTCTGACCAAAGAGGACCTCCTTTCATTGTCTGAAGTAAATAATCCTATGTTTGAATTCTGGAGAATACTGGTACGAATATCTCATTACACACTGGATCTAGGAAAGCAGACAAATAAACAAGGACTGGTTAAATCCTATTTACTGAAATGATCTCTCTGGGTATTTGGCAGTAAGAATGAAGGATGTCCACCTGGCACCCAATATGAATTTGTAATGACTGGAGTTGATTCTCAGATGACTTCCAGTACACGGCCAGTGATGACTTTCCCATCTTCCCCAACTGCAGCTATGGGGAAGAAGGACAATCTCTTCACATGCAAGGGAAAATGCATTGCTTTATGGATTTTGGAGGATTTCACAGATATACTTCAAGGCCATTGACAAACAGGTAAGAAGAGTAAATAAACTGTATGATACTAAACGTTAAATGACCTCTACAAAAAACACCTGTTACACTTTCCACTACAACACACAATTTCCTCTGACTTTTCCCCATCCTAACTGACCTCTGTCTAAATAAATGCTAAACCTGACCAGCTGGAATTAATGACCACTTTAACAGATCATGTAAAACTATTACAAGCTTTGAAATAGAAACTGATGTTCTATACCATATTGAAAGGACAAAGAATTCAGTTATGGCATCTGTTTGAGAAAAAAATAGTATATATTAAAAAGACAAGAAAAAAAGAACAGAGAATGGCGCTTTGATACGAAGAGAAATTTAGAAGAGTGTTGTACTTCTGAAACCATGCAAAAGAGAATGCAATCATAGACATACAGAAAAGAAGTTAAGAGAATACACTTTTTTTACTAGAGATAAGTAGCAGCATTCCCTTAACTTCTGCTCCTTTTTCAGTTGTTACTGCTCTGAAGTATTATCTGTACTCACAGCTGCTAGATAAGTAATACCAATATTTCAGATGTCTGTTGAGATCTTGTGATATAACAAGTTGTAAAACACACTATGAGAATGCAGGAAATATTAATCCTCATGTTTCAGGATAACCACTTCCAGGGCTTGAGAAGGTCAAGATGACATTTCCTGCATAGTACATGATTGCTCCCCTGATTAGTACAAAGATTTTCACCTTAAAAAGCCCTTGTAAAGCCAGAAAATAGACAAAGGAGTGACAAAAACACTGTCTTGCAGTACAGAAATTTTAGGTTTTCCTTTTGAAAATTAGAAGCATCTGACTTCTCAAATTTAGTTTTCTTTTTCAGATTAAGTGAAAAGGAAAAATTCTTATTGTTGTTATTGTTATTATTGTTATTATTACTATTACTGTTACCAGTTGATTTTGGTAAGAGTCTGAAACAGCCCTGTCTGGTTCAGAACAAATTAATCCAAAGATTTAAAACATTTTCAAAATAAAAAGGTTTAAAAGGCAGGAAAATATTGTAGCTGAAGCAGAATTAAGTTAGCAGAAATTTCATGTGTGAAATATATTTCTACCAGAAAAGAAAAATTGAAGAAAAGGTGAGTGTTGGAGATAGCCCTGAAAGAACAAGAATTTACCAAATGTTGCCTATTTTTGGCAAGGGAAAGGTGAAATTAAATTCCCAAACTGGGAAAAAAGAACCAAGCAAACTATGGTGTGAAGCTCGGTATTATTATTATTATTATTATTATTATACGGAAGAAGAGAAAGAACGAGTACCTGCATGTTCAAGAGAGAAGGACTGGATATTTGAGTTCTTCTTCTATTTCCTTGAAGTACTGCATGTATATCCTTTATTTAAACACCACGGGCCTTTGTTTATGTAAACCTGTGCATAACAGTAACTTCCAGGTGAGCCTAGGCGGCTTCACTCATTAGCATTTCTAACTGACTTAGGAAGCTCAGCTGCAACATCCTGTTCAGAAGTGTTTGGAATAAAAATTCAGAGAAGGGTGAGATTGCCTTAAAGCTTGTGTCTGCTGGAGAACAGGGACTGGTTACAAAAGGCTAGCAGACTATGCTAGGTATGCAAGCCTTCAAGAAGAAAGGTTCTCTTATGGATTGATCACAGCAGTTTCTTCTGGCTGAATCAGATGCAATCATTAAGGTTCATGTGCTTAGTTCTTATACTTTTTAGTGTTAACTTTTTCAGATCTTTCAATGGCAACATCAGATGCAGTTGAATTTGATCACCAAGAATCAGATTTGTCATCACAAAGGTCAGTCATCCATATTATCTAGTCATTCTACCATACTTTTCAGTATCATCACAGTGGATGCTGGGAGCCACTTTCTTCCAACATTATTCTCCCTGAGCAATTTTTCTGCAAAAAATCTTGCTGCCTTCAACGGATAAGTAAATTTTGTTCTCACTGGCAGGAGACCTGATTGCAATTTTTATTATAGGCACAAATTGTTCCCCAGCTTCTATCCCCTATCATTACCCATCAACCAAAGATCTTTTTCTGAGAGCACCTTCTGTTGCTGGAAATACTAGTCAATGCTTACATTAGGAAGAGGTGCTTGGGAGCACCTGTGTTACACTGCAGAACAGATCAGATAGGAAGGAATAAAAAGGCGGTGAAAAATGAGCAGTTCCTCTAATAGTTGTTTCCTTTTGGAAAGAAACCTCTTCCCAGACATGTTCCAGATGTGCAACCAATCCAGCAAATAAAGCAGCAATAGGATGCAGGATTGATTGTTTTGAGGTCATTTTCTAAATCTTTTCCAGGAGAGAGAAATGTTGGCCCATTTAGCCTACTACAAGTTCTTTCTAAAATATGGTGCCAAGTGTTCTGTCTTTTTTTAAAAAAAATACATTAAGTAAAGGAGGATTCATCACCTTCCTCTGAAACTCACTTAATTCATCTCCCTGTATTGAATGATTTTTTTATGTGACATTTTAGGCTTCATGACTTTGCATTTCAATTGTAAAGGGATGAAAAAAATGTGCTAGCAAGAAAGCAGGAGTGGTACCACCAGATTTGGACAAAACGAAAATAATTTTTTTAGTTGAAGTAAAAGATAGGGGATAAAGGTGGTCGAGTTTCCTACTGAATTAAATATTTCCACATCACCCCATACAAAAGCAGTGAAGCAGATAACCTGTCTGCAAGGCTACATCTCAGTTACACGCAGGTTTCCTTTCCCTCTTGCTAGAAAAAGCGAATGGAAGAAAAGTTATGGTTAGATGGCGTGTTACGAAGGATAACATGAAAGTGAAGAAATAACTCACAACCAAGACTCTTCTTTTTCTTCCAAACACTTAAGACATTAGAAATACATAATCGTATTTCTTTCTCTAAATTTCAATTGTCTGCTGAAGCATTTGCATATTGCAAATCAAAAAAAGAGCAGTAAGGGGGCTCTGGCTCAAGATTCATTCTCTGACAAAGAAAAATGTAAGTAAAAGGCACAGCCTGATTTAAACAACCCACTGAAGAACCTAAGCCTGACTGCAGGCCATAATTTCACAAACAAAAATCTTTTTCACAGGCAAGGATCACCTGCTCATAAGATAAATGTGGTGAAAACTATATCTTCCTTCCCAGTTTTTGAACTCACACCTGTTACCATCTATAGTCCAAATGAACTCACTCCTGTTACCATCTATAGTCCAAAGAAACTGGATCCACCGAGTGCCAAAGGCTTTACCCAGTTGGATGAGGAGAGTTCATGGGTGGCTAGTCTGCAGCAAAGGAGTTTGCCTGTGCATGCCTTCCAAGATTCAAGCCTTTGTGAACAGTTTGCTCTTCTACGCTCCCTCCAGCCACACCACTGAAGAGTAGGGGAGAGAGAAAAGCAAAACTCCAGGAAGGAGCCTGAAAGAAGCTGCAATTAAAATAGGCCTGGCCAAGTGCCAGCCCTGAATACCTCTAGATACAATGGGTCCTAAACCTAAATTAGGCCAACTGCCAGGCCTGGGGACGCATGCACAACCATAATCTCCCAAGAACAGACAGAGACAGCAAAGTGCAATTAAGTGTTCTCAGTTCACCAGTCAGTCAGAGCAATCCTCAGGCATACCAACACTTGCCAAACATTTTCTGCATACAACACAAATAACAAAAAAATAAAAGTTTTGATTCAACTCCTATCACTCTGGAGAAAAAGAAAGAGAAAATCTGAGATCTGGGAAGAGAAGTATTAAAACGCATGTATGGACGAAGCTAGGAAAAAAGATTTCAAAGCTGTTTTTTGACAAGGACACATGCCTACACGTGAATGGCACTGGTTTACTTTTCAGTAACAAGGACAGTTGCAAAAATGTTGGCAAAGAGGCAACAAATTAAATAAGAAAACCACACAGCAATATACTTTGGCTACAATTTATGTTTGTTGCATTCTCAGCTTGTACAAGACAGACTTCCAGTAATCCCCTCTTTGACACTACCGCCATGATCCAACTTATTCCCCTCATTAGGCTCAGTTATTCACCATCTGTCTGTGCAAAAAAATAGTCTGAATATTATTTCTTCCTCATAATGTGGAAGCAATAATGAAATACATTACAGAGGAAACAAGCTGGAATTAGGATACCTCTCAGTCCAAACGAGAAAGAGCTGGAATCTGTACTAAGGCTGCTGGAGTCCAAGTCCTGCCACAGCCTTGTGCTGGGAGCCAACTGCAGGGACTCTGCCAGTCAGGGAGAAAGCATTAAATCACAGCCAGCACAACTTTGGGTCAAGAGTCAGAAGGAAAGAGTTTTAGTTATGAATAACACCCTTGTAAAGAAAACAAACCTCACAAACTTGCACATATGCAACAACCAAAAGCAGTGCAGGTAAAAAGGGCCGTGAGGGTGAGGTTGGCCCTCACAGGCTACTGCAGCGTGGGGCTCTTCCTTGCTTTCACATCACGCGGAGCCAAGATGCAGTTTCAAGCTTTGAGTATCAGGACTTAGCATCCTCCTCCCATCTCGCCCCCCTTTCCGCAGCATAAAAAAAGGCCAGGATGGGTTGAGAGCGATGGTTATGGCTCACCTGGACACACGCAGGAGCCTGCTGTTCGGGAATTGCTGTGCACACGGGTGTGCAGCCGGCTGCAGGGACGTGCCTGGGCAGGGCTGAGGGTGCTGGGGCAGGGGACTGTCCCACAGGGCACCAGCGAGGTGGCTGCTGCAGCCCAAGAAGGGGCAGGCAGCACGGCGGGTCAGTAAGGCAGCAGTACGCTCGGTCCAGGCTCAAAGGGCAAAGGAACTTGGGAACAGGCACCCATGCGTGCCCGCCGGTGGGGCTGGATGAGGGCGGTTGCGATCAAGGGTACAGGTCAGAGCGTAAGCCCCGAGTCCGGGAGGTGCAGCCCACTCTTCCTATAGGTAAAAACTAAGGATGGGTTTAGTAAACGTCATTCCCCTACAAACTCTAAAGATAGGGACACAAATACTTCATATGATCCGCAGCCCTCAGTTGCTAAGCTGAAAACCCTGGCCTGACTAGCCAAGCTTTGCAGTAATGGAATCAGCTTCACACTGGTACTTACTTGTTTTGGTTCTAATAATTAATGGTCTTTTTGCTTTCTTCTGCACACAACATTTATGTGGAGACCCTCATAAACCAACCTGAGGATATCGAATCTCAACACCTAGTAGCTGAAAAATTAACCCATATGCAATGTTGCTCAGTTACTGATGACTAGCATTTCTAGGAAGTCAGAGATACCAAGGGAAAGAAACAAATACCCAAAGACTTCTATGTACCTTTCCTCCCATTCCACCAAAGAGAATCACAAAGTATTCATTGTCTGTTTTTTTCTTTTACACTTGACAGAACTGAAGAAAGGTTCCCAAAGGAGTATATAAATAATTTAAATAATACACGCAGTGGTTGCCGGTACCCAGCCAAATTCACCCCAGCTGTAATTCTGCTTGGATCTGTAGCACTCCATCTCCAAAGCAGATAAACCAAATGCATAACAGAGAATAAAGAAAGAATGAAAAACACCAGTAACCCTCTGTAGTAACAGTTGTAATATGTCTTGATATAGATTTAAAATCTAAGCTGTGTGTTCAGAAAGGTTATAAGGAAATTATGTGCTGAACTGCTCTGGGGTCTTTGGTTGGAAAACACTATGTATTTTCTAACTCATTGTTAACTACCACAACTTGCATACCATTACTTTGAACACAGCCAATCCAAAGTATATGTAAAAGATGTTATAGGAATATTTTAAATGAGGGCACACCAAGCCAGAGAATATTAAAATATATAAGCTGCCTTCCTGTCTCTAGAGGTTTTAATATGACGAATGCTTGAACTCCTGTTAGCCTTGTTACAAGTTACGACATGGTAACTATTCATCTGAGCACAACCAGTCCATTGTAAACCCAAGTGTTGTGGTTTAACCTCAGCTAGCAACTAAGCACCAGGCAGCTGCTCACTCACTCCCCCCACACCCAGTGGGATGGGGGAGAGAATCAGAAAAAAGTAAAACTTGTGGGTTGAGATAGACAGTTTAATAGCACAGAAAGGAAGAAAATACTAATAATGATAATCATAATAAAATATTATAATAATATTAAAATAATTAGAATATACAAACCAAGTGATGCACAGTGCAATTGCTCACCACTCACCAATGGATGCCCAGTTAGTTCCTGAGCAGTGATCAGCCTCCCCTCAGTCAGCTCCCCCCAGTTTATATACTGGATGTGACATCCCAAGGTATGGAATCCCCCTTTGGCCAGTTTGGGTCAGCTGCCCTGGCTGTGTCCCCTCCCAGCTTCTTGTGCCTCTCCAGCCTTCTTGCTGGCTGGGCATGAGAAGCTGAAAAATCCTTGACTTAGTCTAAACATTACTCAGCAACAACTGAAAACATCAGTGTGTTATCAACATTCTTCTCATACTGAACCCAAAACATAACACAGCTACTAGAAAGATAATTAACTCTACCCAGCTGAAGCCGGGACACTAAGTAAAATGGATACTACATTCCAGTGAAAACTAAACATTGTTTTTCTGCCTTTTTTTTTTCTTTTTGCTTGTTTCTTTCTTGCAAAAAACATTTGAGTTAAAATTTTTATTTCAACACTACAAAGATCTTAAAATATCTTGGTTCACCTGCTGATTTAGAAGACTATACCAAAACGGCTTTTTGTGTTTGTTTTTTTATATCATTAGGGAGTTAAAGGGTTCTTTTTCTTGTAAATATTCTAAAGAACTAAATATCTGCACAAATTAATTTGGAAGCTGAAATAAATTTCATTACTTTAAGGAAAACATGGTTTGCAACAGCAGCCCAAGGAAAACCTATGTTATTTATTTTTTCCTTTGAACATCATCCCAGCTACAATCTGAAATAAACCTGTGTTGGGGGATAGAAGATTACATACAGTTTTGTCTATCAAAGTCAAAGCAGAAAGCACAAACATCATTAAACTTTTCAAAACCTTTGTCAGAGGTAGAAATGTTCACTCTGAGGGGAAAAACCAAAACAAAAAAAAGAAAAATTACTCCTGTTTAAATTCCATCTGTGGGATTTTACCTTTTAAGTCTTTTAAAGCTCCTTCCTAATCCACAGCTATAGAGGCATTTCAAACAACAGAACTCAAGGACTAAATGTTTTGTGGTTTATTCTACGTATGGAGCCATTTACTTAACAACCAGATTGCTTGTGATATTAAGAAATTATTGCATGGTTTCTTAGCACTATCTTAGGTATCAAGAAACATTCTTTTCCCACAGAAAAATACTGCAAAAATACTACACTCCACTGCTGTGGGTCTTACAAAGTCAGCCAGATTTAAGTGTCTTTTGAGAATTTGAATTAGCTGCACAATACAAATTAACATGGCAGTCCTCAGGCATGTTATCTATGGAAGGAGCTGGCTTTCAGGAAGTTCCAAAGCATGCATCTGCCTCTGAACCAGCCACTGTTAATGGTGATACTTCCTAAGGCTATCTGGGGAGAGCAGTGTTCTTCCCACTTCAATACATCCACACCACTCTGTGAGCTCCATTAGAAATCATCTTTGCTGATTCTGCAGCTCAGTACAATCTTACCTAGGTCTCAACTGGTACATTATTATTTGCGTCATGTATACTGCCTCAATATGTGTTCGGTCTGCTCCGTCATTGCTCAAGCTCTTCACACGTGTGTGTGTGCGCGCGCACGCGTGTGTGTTTAAAATTCAAAAAAAGGACCACGAGTGACATTCACTTTCTAAAAGTGCAGCTAAACATGGACCCAATATGCGCATATGGTAAAAGCTTGCAATTATGTACAAAACACTGTAAAAAGTTAAAGCTAGCACAGATAAAAATCACTAAGGACTTCAGTGTGAATTTTAACCCAGCAAACTCTACAGAATTCACTCCTTTTGAAAATCTTATAAAACAAATACTAGATGAAACAGAAGTGATTTTATAGAATTCATAGAACCTGCTTTACAAGTATAAAGAACACGTACTATTTATCTGCATGTGAAAGTAATTAAAATTCAAAGCATTAACATGAATAGTAAGAATAACAAGAACTGTAATGGGTCCCTGTGGAGCACAGGCTAAGCTGGTTTGTTTGGCTAAACTCTCCTTCATAAATATAACTGCAGTGGAATTGTGCACACAAGAACAATAAAGCAGAGTAACTGGCTAAAAAAAAAAAAAGAGAACCAAATAAAGGTGAACAAAGAAAAAGAGTACTAAAAGATGTAAATCCAGTGTACCAAATATAAATGAGAATTAAAGACGACTGTATCACATGTAGTAAGGCAGCTAAACAAGCATTGTTGTCTCTCAGCCACCACCTTTATCTCCTGCTTCCTGCCTGTTTCTTGTCACTAAAGCAATAAAAGTAACTTCTGAAAAACTATCAGATACATACCACAATATCGTTCTGAAACATCAGCGTATACAAACCGCTTTTTCCAGATGACAAGTGAATAGACAGTCAAAAGAATTTTCCCTGCAGTCCACCTCTCCTGATGCTGTAAATGGACCTGAGTTGGCTGCTTGTTAGACAACTAGTTTGCATCAAAGCAAGCAGTCCTCCCTCAGAGGAGTACCTTTTAACAACCTCTTAAGTCTTTTAAGCGCCAATTTTCCAAATATGCTCCAAGGACACAAAAGAAGGCAGTCACTCCAATCCCTGCTTTAACTGAAGGATTTGATTAACCATCCAGAACGTATTACCTTGGGACACATGACAAGCTTACATCTCTCTATCTCCACTGCATGGATTTTCAAACTGTTTGTGAAACAGCTCCCAAAGGGCTGTATTACAGTACAGTTTTAAAGCACATGGAAATGAGTGATCATTCTCTGTAAAATGTTACATTCTAACCTAAAACATAAGCCCCTGTACCGTAAACAACTTGGACACGGACAGAGTAGAGCAGGAAACTCGGAGAAGTTAGTGCAAGAGTTGCCCCGGCGTAAGCCTTTCCTGCTTATTTTCAGAGGCCTGAGAACACCCTTTGTTAATCAGGCTAGAACCACAGTTGGCTTTCAGAGGACCTATTTTTCAGCACTTCACGGTCCAGTACAACACACAGCCTTTAATTGGGACTTAGACTTCCATTATAATGCGTGCAAAGATTTGATAACTAAAAGTGGATCTACAAAAAACACAGCCTTGGCAGAATATGGACCAAACTGAGGGGTCGTGTCTGCATGGAAATCACCATCTTGAGCATGCTCCTGGAATTTGGTGTCTCCATCAGCCATTACTCATAAAACAAAACCAGGAGACCAAGTAGTGGTTTTTCAGTTCCATTCTATGGTTAAATTGCTGCAAAATTTGAGACAGAAGAGTTGTGTCTGGATCCACTCTCCTCTTCAGACACTTTGAAATTTTTTGTCCTACTTCCAGTGATAGTGTGGGCTGCTTTAATTGCTTTTTTAAAACTGGCCTTTGAATCTTTGCTTCAATTAACATTTACATACATAACATTCAGTAGAGCATGGAGAGAAAGGAAAAACAGCATTGACTTGGGTTTTTTTAAAAGCGTTAATTATTTTAACCTGTTGCAAGCCAAAATATTCAAATAATTTCAACATATAGTAAATGTGTACGTATAGACAGAAAGCCACAGTAACAATGTTTGCACCAATAAAAAAAAAACAAACCAGTAATATTAATTTCAATTATCTGTGGTGAATTGCACTGATGCAACACTGGAAATCTTCTAAATGGAAATAACATACTCAGACACATCAGTTTATGTTTCTCTTTATAAACAGTTTTTTGCAATATTTACTTTCATCAGCATCAGCCTGTCTACTCACACTTTTGAATCGCAGCAGGTTCCTGCACTATAAAAGCCTTAAGAATAATAAAACAAATGGCTTTCTGATTCAAGAGATTAGCCTCTAGCATACATAACCATTATTCTAGCTATAATACAATTCACATCTGGTTAAAAGAGATGTAACGTGCAGAGCAGGTCTGTCCATCATGCAGGCCTGATGCATTAAGTCTTTATTTTTCCTGTTCCTATATTTTTGCTGTGCTCTAACGTTCAATGGTGAACATGAATAGAGGTCTCACAGCCCCTATTTTTTTAGCTTAGAGATCAAACCTACCGTATGAGGCATAGAGAAAAAATATTTTCTAAAACTAACCCATGGGGAAGATCATTATTTCTTATGTATTCTATTAAACAAGGATAGTCAGTGTTTACAGTAGGGTCATTACTCAACATAGAGATATTTTAGCGAAGTATTTGCCTCAGTCATATTGCTGACAAAATAAAGTAATAGTAGCAATGGCAAGCTGACATTTGTTTTCATAAAGATAATTATTTAAAGTAGCAGTAGTGAGTCCCTTGCAGTGGCAGAGAAAGAGAAAAGCTGCTTTCTTTACAGTGCATACTTGGAGAGTTATAGGCACAGTAAGGACACCTTGAGATAAGGGCCAACACAAAAATAGGTATGAGCGCCATGGGTTCTGTTTTATGTCATAACCACTACCCATGCTCATTTTCTGACCATGAACATGCTCAAGCAAAGACTTCTTTTAGATAACAAAGAGGAGAAATTAATTTAGAAATAAATATGAAAGTACATAACTCTCTGGTTTTCGTTGCATTCAAAAATAATGTTTAGAAGAAATCTCCATTTGAGTCATATGTGTGCTTTTAAGGCAAACCATAAGGCAAAACTTGGGAGAGGATAAATCTGGATGAAGTCCCATGCACAGTTTCAGGGTAGAAAGGATACCACACAGAGAACTGATTGAACAGCACTATCAACTTTGCCTGAGGGATTACTCTTCACCTAGTTATGTTAATGGAAAGAAAAAGTTGTTTTAGAGTGAGCAAGACTATTACTCTACCTTCCATATGAGAGTTAACTCTAAATTCTAGATAGTTTGGAATACCTAGATGGGACCTCATGAGAACATAAAAACCTCATTAAAAAAATGAAACTGTACTGAAAACCAATTAAACATGAGAATTAAAGACATGAACCCCCCACCAGAATTAGTCATAAATTTCCATGTAATAATGGCATATTATCCAGTGGTTTATTGGGCTTGCTGCTGGTGGAAGGGGAAAAGACATGACTGCACACTAGGCTGCACAGAAAGTGGCCACACTGGGAGGCAGAGTTGATCAATAGCAAATCTCAGATGACGCCCTGTGTAACTTTTTTCTTGTACAAATGAACAACATAGATTACAAGAATACCTCAGATGAAATACTAATAAAACATTCAATACAGTTATTCTGGAGTCTTTAATTGAGGGCTAGTCCAGCTGTGCAAGTCAAACAAAAACTTGCTGTACAGTCACTCACAAAGGATAACAGTAAATGACGTAACATCAAGGTGAAGCTTTTATCACATCTCATCCCAGACTCATATTAGCCCCATTCTGTTTAACAGATATATTGTTTAATTGTAAGGAGTATGCCAAGAAGAGAGCAGCATGTTGGTCAAATTCTTAGTCAATAATACAACTCACGAACATCACCGTAACCAAGAGAAGAGATTCGGGAAGGTTTCAGTATTGGCAGAATAGAGATTTTTAGCCAGGTCAAACACAAGTTAATCCAACTGTGAGGAAAGAAACCGAAACACAGCAATAAAATACAAGCAAACATTCAGTAGAGTGTTGTGGCCACGGGAGACCTGGGAGACAGTGAAGAAAGGAACAGAGGTGTATGAACTTTGCCGGGGTCGGTTCTGCAGAAGCCAGTTTGCTCACAGGGACTGGCAGCACACCAGATCCCAGATGTTCACCTGGAGATCTGAGTGATGATATCGAACCTCCAAGGGAAGGCATCCTGTCCTCCTTCCTACACAACACATGCACTTGGGGCTATGTGACCTCCTGGGCTTTAGCTGTCCATAATGAACTTGTCTGCTGTCTTACTGCACGTTCTCTCTGCTGGAGCATTGACTCAGGGGTATCCTGTCCCTGAGCAAATATTTTGTATCTGAAGGCCTGCAGCCAAGACAAACCATCACCTCAAAAGACTGACCATTGAGTGCCGGAGAGAGAAGGAACTTGTATGATGTTGCTCAACAATTTCTTTGTGCAAAAAGTCTGCAGATTTTGGCTTGATTTGCTGTCTGAGTTGGCGATCACCATTGCTGAGCAGAAGAACCACTCAGCACTTGATCGCTTCCCAAAGAAAGGAAGAAGAAAAAAAGGAGGAAGGCATTCAGACTTAAAAGGTAACAGGAGGATCACTCCTACGTCTAATTCAGCTTGAGGAGACCTGAAGCTGTTGGTAGTGAATGCTTTCAGTGATGAACATCAAGATGTGCAAATCTGGTTAAGAGAAGAAGCATGAAAACTGGCCAAAGTATTTTAAGCAAACAGGAAACTAAGTGATTTTTTTTGAATGGTTCAAGCAGGTACGGTATTTTAAAGTAATAAATCAATTTTAAAAGAGTAAAATCTCATAGATCAAGCAATTAAGTATGTATTTTAAAATAAACTAACATTTTACCTTTAAAACATTATTACTGAAAGTGTGTGTATTGAATATTTCACAAATCATTGCTTCACTGAAAGCATTATGGCATTTCACAAAGAGAAAGCTAGAAGAAAAGAGAAATCACTTCCTATCTTTGAAGAGGAACGTTTTGGGGTTTGGTTTTTACTTGCCTAGTTATGTACTTTCTTTTTGCCTGCTTTGTTATTAGAAACTCATTCACTGAGGTCTGAAGCCCAGCTGTGAATCTCTGCTGAAGGCAGATTACTTGCAGTCCATAGACAGCACTGGCTCTACAGCTGGAAACACCCACCCATGTGGCACCTTATCCTGTCATCACAGAGAGCACATCAACACATGCCAAACCAGAACCAGCTCGCTCCTGAGGCCCCGCAGTGGGCTGCTGCTGAGAATAAAATAACCACTTGCAGGCCAAATGAATAATACTACATCCAGCTAGCTAGCCAAATCCTCCAAACCACTGAAATGATAATAAAGGAAGCTTACCTAAACCACATTCACAGCAAGGCCTTTGCTAGCCAAAAGAATTCACGTATCACTGTTATATGTTATTTTGGTGCCTATGCAAAGCAGTGCAATATAAGTAAATAGCTTGAGTGCATTGTTGATCTTCCCTTTCCACTTCAAACTCAAAGACATATGAACTTTGATAATATGGCCAGTACCCCAGTAAACATCCTTTATGTTCCAAGAAATACCTTAATAAAGTTCCAGTTGAATACTGATAACCTAATTGGTTATTAGAATGAAACCAAATTAATTTTGTGTTAGTACCTCAACAATACGCAAATGTGCTAGGTTGCAAAAAATAGATCTATTTATATATTCTTTATTGTATATGTACTAGTGCTTTCTGCAGTGGCTTTGCAATCAATTGGTCCTGTGGTTATCCCACACTTTTGTCAATAAAACCATCATATTCACACCACAATGGATTGCATTTCTAGAACAATAAATGGTGCATTGTGTATCACATCATGTGTGTATAGCTGTATCTATAAATATATCAACAAGAACATTAGAGAAATATGTTTCCTAATAGGATATTTTTCTTAAAGCAATCCTTTCATGTTATTACCTTTTACAGGTGTTCTGCATGTTGTTTGCTTTGTCATTTAAGAAACTGCTGCTTCAATATTTTGGAATGCACTGTCAACACTAGAGGCTGAAGGGAGTGATATTGATACCACACTCCAAAACCAGCATAACTTGATTAATGGCCTCTATTGCAATGAGGAGTCACACTGCAGTGCTATGGATTTACCATCCTATGAATGTAAAGAAAGTGCAGAGAATGACAGGAGGACAGCTGTGTGTTTAAAAGGCCAAATCACAGACAATCAGACAGTCGTATTCATTTCACAAATTAAAGGCAGGGGTTTTGTTGGATTTTTTGTTGCTTTTATCTAGCCCTGTAACTGGGGAAGGGAGCCATAAATTTAATAGTCAACAAACCTTATGGAAACACGGCATTTAAATCCTAAATTAGTATGGAATAAATGAGATTATGGGATTCAGTGCCAAAGATATTAGCATTGTTTATAAAACATCACATATATATTTGCAGACAAAGCTAAAAACGCTGCAAGAAAATTCTCATTTCTCGCAATTTTAGAATAAGAAGTTATAAAATGTTAATTAGGTACTCTGAGAAATGGCAAGTATTTTAACATTTTGGATACATCGATATAATTTAGAAGTGAAGACATCTAACTTATGTTATGTAACTATATTTCTCTCTTGAATGTTAGAAGCATCCACTGAACAACAAACAATTCTAGAATCCTCACTAAATGAAGCAATTTTAATATTTTTTCAAAGGAAGCCAGCCATGATGATAATTGAGGAAAACAGCACATCTGCATTAAGTATATGTGCTTTAAGAAGAGACACAACTTCTATTCCTTGTCACTAAATTCAGTAACCATTTTGAAAGGCTGCCTTTGCTTTTATCCAAGGATCACTGTGTCTTTTGTGTTTTCTGTATCATCCTTCTCCATGACGGCACTGGATCACAGAGTTGAAGCATGATTTAACAGCTAGTATCTCAGGAGCAACTAATAATAAAACCACCTGCCTCTCAACTTCATTGAAAGGCAGAATTGCAGAATGCCTCATCCCACATCTTCTCCCTGTCAATCACATGCATACTGCGCAGGAGCTTGGAACCCAACAGTTCACACCATTTCAGTTGCTTGAGTGGACAGAAACACGCACTGACCAGGGCAATAGAAGAATTTGGGTCTCGTGAGCTTCAGCTAAAACCAGTCCCCCTGTTTGAACAGTACTATTTTAAAAGTACGCAGTGGTAATAATATTCAGAGCTTACAGTATATTGGCTTTTAGGCTAGCCTTACACGTTATTTACAAGATACAAGACATATTACACTGGTGTAATTTGTATTAGTCATGTGGTCAGTACTGTGCCCAGTTTGGACCACCAATATATTTAGAAGAAAGGCAACAAAAATACTACAAAGTTTATAAACACAAACTGTAGAAAAACTTAAAAGGAACCTGTAGCTTGGACAATGAAAAGACAGTCATGGAAAGTGGTGAGAGACAAATGAGACACAGCAGCCTTCCAGCATCTAAAGATCACCATAAAGGTGGCAGTGATAAATATACACCATATCTACTTGCAACAGAATGAGAAGTCGTCAGTTTATCTTGCAGTAAAGAAGATTTAGCTTGGCTATCAGGAGAATCTTTATTCACATAAGGATACTGAATCACTGAAATAAGACATGGAGAAAGCTGTGGAATCTATTTCACAGGTTAGAAGACAAGTATATGTGAATTTCCATCAGAGACACAAGAATGATTAAGACCTACATTTGTATATTCATAGTATTTATCTTTATAGTATCTCTTGTGGGTCAAGAGTTGTTGTATCTCAATAGTGTGTAAATTTTAAAACCTTATGAGCATTTGTATTGATTAAATCAGCACAATTTAAATACAGAATAGTCAAATAAACCCACTAGCATACCTTGAGCTAGAACTCTTAACACGTGCAACCAATCCCCTCTGTTTGAAGTAGCTTGCTTTTCCATCTTGAAGTGGATCTTCACCTTCTTTAAAAACTAAGTTCTTCTGCCTTTGAAGACCTTTGCCTTAACTCTAATTCTTATCCATTTCCATATATGGTTCCCTATTTTATGGCCTTTTTTTTATTATTCTTCTCAGTTTTACAGAACTTTCCCCTGCCCTCCCCAGACCATACATTCCTTAAACAATCTGTGCAGTCTCCACAACTTCCAGAATCTTGTTAGCAGAAAACACTATATGGCCATAGAGGTCTACCACCTAGCAAGAGAAAACAGAAAGTAGGTTGTCACATAAGGAAAAAAGTGAAAGCACTTCCAGAGGATCAGGAAGAAAAAAAAAAAGGGGGGGAGGAAATGACTGAAGATAGAATCACCACAAGACATTTCAATTCTAAATAGAGTTCCTACTGTTCACTTATTCTTTCTAGAAAATATACACAAAGTTATTACAATGCTATTGGTATTGTATCCAACAAAATTTCACCAATATTATTTACAAAAAACAGCATAATCCCAGCTACTGCACATGTGGCCAGTTTACTTTTTTAATGTACAGGTATGGCTCCTAGATGCACCACCAAGAATGTGTCAAATACCCCATAGCATGAAAATTTCTTGTTCCAAAACCTTGTGATTTAAGTACAAGGCAAGAGACAACAGGTGGCTATAACAAATGGGCAAGGCAACCTACTGCATAACAGCGGATGATGTGAGTCAGGCAAGGTCATTCCTTGCTCTTTGCTACTTGTTTCATTTTGGGAAGTAGGGAGGGCCAAAGAATTTTTAGCACTAAGCTTGTTAATAATATTGTTTGCAGTTCTTGCAACAAACCAAAGGGTGAGATCAGATCCCTAGATTTGAGAAGACTACTATATTTGTGCCCATGCATTTTTATAAGCATCTTTTAAACAACAGTTTTTCAGAATCAAAAAGGAAAAGGACTTAATTATTTTCTGCTCAGCAAGTATATGCACATGAAGATCTCATGCATGTATTTGAAATTCCATTTTGCCATTCAGTTATTCTGAAAACTTGTTTACACAATTTTTTATCTCCTACATCAATGAAAATCAGAAGGATCAGGGAAAGTTTGCAGTTCAGGAACAGAAGTGTGTTCCTTTAAGCCTCTTGAGGAAAAGGGCAAATACTCACATTGCTGATGGGCAACAGGACAGTTTTCTAAATTTATTTTCGAAATCAAAGGGAGAGATCTTTCCCTCTGCAGTATTTAAAGAGGGCAGTACACAGCCACGTACCACAGGTTTTTCAAGGATACTAATGCACATGAAAGGCCAACCTTTGAGCCTCTGCCCTGCCTACAAACAGGCCACAAGAGACCAGCTACCCTCAGCACACCTGTAGGAACAGTGCAGCTGGTCTCTTCCACAGATGCAGAACAGGGGCCAATTCCCAATGCAGAAACTCTCAGATTTTTCTGAAATTCATAGAGGTAAAATCACTCCGCTTTAGTTTCTCCTCTGCTTCTTGAATACCAAATATATGGATAAAGCATGGATGCTTTTCAGGAAGCACAGACTAAAAATTCATGCACTTAGAGAAAATTTGAGTTTTAGTTTCCAACACAAAGTGGAAAACTCAACATGTTGTGCTACACATAGCTGAATCTGAGACATCTAAGGAACAGAAATAATAGATTAACAAGTACAGAAAACAACAGTGTCGCAGAGCCATTTTCATAACTCTCTCTGCATACATGCATGAATGTGAAGCTCCCACTGATCAAGTAGAAGCTGCCTGCTGGAGATTTCACAGGTAAATGAAAACTGCAATTCCTTCCTTGCTAACTGAACCTTCACCAAAACGGGCAGTGCAACATTTCTGTCTCAAGTTAGCTTCTGCTTCACTTTTAAGGTGAAGGAGAGAAGCATATTAACAATAACACAGGATTGGTCTAACTTTTTCATATAAACTCTAACCAAAGACTGGTTTCTGACAACACTCATTAAACCTTCTAAATTGAGCTAACACTGCCATTGAGTTAATATGGTTTTGTATATGTGTAGACAACTTCTCTTTTAAAAGAAACTGGGTAAAAGTCTGAAATGAGAATACAATGAATGCAGGAACACGGGTCTGCTAAGTATTTTTGAGAGACAGGGTGGCAAACATATCTGGCGTTTATACTCAGCCAGGTTATGGGATAAGACTATAAAACAGGCTATGGCAGTCATTCTTGTAGTCGAATTTCCAGTACAGAAAAATGAAGACTTGCTTTTATCTGCTTTACCTATCACTTCTCTCTTTGGAAAGCTACATGCACAGAACAGGCTCCCTTCCCTTTGTAGATGGGTGTTCCAGATGCTGCAGTTGCGGTAGTGCCTGTGGCAGCTGAAAACAGACTTCCGCCAGTTCAGGCAAAAAAAGGTCACCCTAGTTGTTCTTTAATAAGGAAGAATGTCAGCTGTGTCCTCTTTATATTCTCAGTAAGAAATCTGGATTCCTTTTACTCACCATCAGAATAAAGAATAGACCAGGGCCTCCTGTAAACAGATACCTCCACACAAGATTTTTTTTAAACTACTGAATGCAATTGTAGCAGTTTAAAAATAGCAGTAATATACCTGCAAATAAAATGTAGTTATACAAAGCTATAAAAAAGAATCTGGTTACTAGTCAGAAAATTGTGATGCCACTAGGAAAACTAAAAATAAAAGGTTATTCTCTTCAATGTGAATACTTCACTGGTATTCCAGCGTTAGTTAGCCAATTCTAACACTTTCTTTGTGTAAATCCCAACCCCCCATGTTGTTTCCAATTCAACAATAAAAATGCATATTGGGGGGCAGGGCTGCCCTCCTTTTTATAAAAAAAAAAAGTGAGAGGAAGGGGAAACAAAACCAAGCAACCAACCCGAAAAGGAGACTCATAGAAGTTGTAAGCTATTTTTGTCTTTACATTTCTGAAGAAATTTTGCCATCCTAGGGCTCTGGGCACCTGTCCCATAAATCAAGGCACAAAGATAAATAACTGCCTGTAGACATTTGCTTCAGCCCACTTGTCCTCAGCAACTTTAGGGAGGTGGAAAAAAAGTAGGTTTTTTAGCAAGCCCAGAAGTTAACAAACGTACATTCTTACAGTGCAAAGGAAGAGAGGTGAGATCTAAAGCTAAGTACTCCCAAATGAGAATTGCCCTGCAGCAGAATCCCTTCTTCATATTGAGGGAACTCTGGCTGAGCAGCTCCACTGTTTCCAGGGCAGGGGAAGGGGGAGAGAATAAAGAAAAAATAAAGAAGCAGGGAGGGAACGGGG
>JANZLQ010000032.1:7242134-7254528 GCA_026212715.1 Elanus axillaris
GAGGGAACGGGGCGGGGGGGGGGGTAAGATTTCAGGAAATCAGACACCCTATTTACAGATCAGTAGCTTAAAACCACATTTATTATGGCCAATGTTTTAAGTAGAATATTGGACATGGGGCAGTGGTCAGAATCCAGAGGGAGCTATGAGACCCTGACCCTCAGCTTACAAGAAGCACATGATCTTGGAGAAAAAGAGAAGCATGCAGTTCTTCCCAATACTTTGACTACTAAGATTGGACATAGATGTCTGCAGAGTCTTTTAGGGTGTTTCTGCTGTCAAATTCTTTGCTCATTTCCCCATTGGGTCAGAGCTCTGCTTTGACAATCACTTTACATACACACTAGTTCACCTCCCTCCTGGAGAAAAATGAAAAAAAAAAAAAAGTATTACATTTCCTTCAAAGAGGAAGTATAGCCATGATTGAGAAGATAATTTGTTCCACAATTCACTTACTCTGCTATGAATAGTCTTCCAAATGATTCCAGCAGGATTCACGTCTCCATACACTACTTCCATGTCTTCATTGAATGAACTGGGCATTTACTTCACGGTGACACTCTCATGCTACAAAAACACCCCTCTGAGAGGTAACAGTTCAGCCCTTTCTTTTTTCTTAGAAACTACCTTCTTTGAAAAGTCCAAGGAGAATCAAGCTTGACTTCTACTTCCCCAGAAGTATTTCAGGTCAGAGAAGCTTTGTATCCTGGTACATAAATATGGCCAGCTATGATGAGATGTAAAGGTGACTTAGAACTGCACATCATGGTAGCAACACCACTCAAAACTACTTTGTATTAAAAAACAACAAAAGATTCTCAGGGCAGCATGCCTCAGGAACAGGGATGCTGAGGAACAATTTAAGGTCAGTATGTATGTTCCCACTGTTTAGCTATACCAATTTTGGTTAAAGGCCACATGCTAATCCATGACCCTCTTTCTGCGGGGCTGAAATTCTGCATCAAACACGGAGGACTTCGTGCCCCAAACTCTGCAAGAACAACACTGGCCCTCGAGGTTGGAGAGAAGGGTATAGGGAAGAGCTTTCACATCTCCTCCTCCCTTTACACTACCAGTGGATGGCTTGAGAGCTCCCTACACACAAACCTCTAGCACAGAAATGAAGCCCAGTTGAGGCGAGCATCTTCACCTCACTGATGTACTGAGAACTCATAATATTTATCCCTCACCATTTTGGTCTCCTAGCTGCTCTTTCCAGCACTCTTTCATTAAAAGCAGGTTAAGATACAGAAAAGGATCACCCCAATATCTATCTCCTAGCGACCAGAATCTCTAGACATGGACAAATGCCACATTGCCGTAGGCCCTGCACACCCAAAATAGCAAATGAGTGCACACAGACAAGTGCAGACAAAAGGGGACAAAAGAGTATTGACAGACTTTTATAAACTTTATGTGGGACCCAGTATGTTTTACAGGAGACAAGTATTATGATCATGTTATAAATTGTAAGTTTTGACTTTAAGACTAATTAAATAAGAAAAGAAATATTAAGAGAAGAAAGAAGAAAGAAAGCAGTCATCTGTGAAGAGATAAACTTTTCAACTCTAATACAGTTAAATGAAGGACATAAAATCAGGCTTATTTGTGTGACCACACAGGATAACAAGATTAAACTGTTAGAACTAGACAACTCACAGATAGGATGTCAAAATGAGATACATACGTTTACATTCAGTTTTCAAAACTTGACACCTGAATTGTTAGCAATATTTACCTGTAGCAGGCTGGCTACCCACTACTATGTCAGAACCACTGTATCAACATCCATTTCTTTACTAAGTTAAAAAAAGTATGTTTCTATACATACATATTTCAATAATGAACCATGGACATTTCATTCTCTGTATTTTTTTTGCTACATTCTATGTTTAATAATTTCATCTAAGTTTTTTAAGAGGCAGCTGTTCAAAGTACATGATTTTTTTGAGGTAGGTTTCTTGATCTCTTCTTCATTCCCAACTTGCACAGGGTCGTATGACCAAGTAAGGGCAGTCACTGTAGAAACTCAGGTTGCACTGCCAAGTACCGAGGGTAGGACCTTCAAGGGGAGACCACACCACATGTAGTTTAGTAGCACAACTCAGTTTTTTCCACATGCTTCACCAATTCATTGCACTCAGTGCTAGTTAACCAAAGAACTTAAATTCATAACTTACCACACTATACATTTTCTACTTTTAATTCAGAAAAACCCTGCAAGAGCAATTTAGGAGCCCCTGACAATTCTCATCAGTGGCAAAGCTGACAGAATGGCAGGAAAGGGATGAGAACGGCTACTTTCCCTTCCCTTCCCTTCTTCAGTTGTGAAGCAGAAAAATCTGAACAGGTAGATTGTGATACCGTAATTCCAGGGAAAATACAAGCTACAGCTACAGTATATAAATCAGTCAGTCACATAAGCAGCTGAAGGTACTCTTCAGGTCAGTGTATCTACCCCTGAAATACTAACATGCAGTCATGGCTAGAAGTACCATCACGAGATTCCCTTCCCATTTTTTCTTAACTCAAACAGCTTGTAAGTAGAAGCAACAATGGCCTTTCATTATTATTACACTCTAAGACTGAAAATCCACAATTACTGCACTGCAGGCATTCATCCAAATTATTTAATTCTCTGTATTTTCTAAATCACATGAAATAAAAAAGACAAATTATTATTAATGCAATCAGGTATATTAAACCCTATTCTGTAATAAAAGCACCAGAATGTTGGCTAGGCATCAATGACACTCAGTTCAGCAACAAAAATAGCAGGTCTAAACACTCATGCATTGTATTTTATAAGGAAGATGAGAAACATATGGGCAATAGCCATAACATGCACCATCTACACACTCGGGAAAGAAATTGTCAATAAGAAAAGGAAGGAAGTGTTCGCTTTCACTAGCCATGATGACAGATTAAATTAATCCCTTCTGATTCCATGGAAACTATGAATTAGTTGAAGGATCAACTTTGGCACAAGTGTACACTAACGTTACACTTTGGTTCTCTAGGACAGCTATTCATCAGAAACTTGTGGTCTGCTGTAGAGGCTGAACACTGTGTTATGCTTCAGATTCAGTAGGGATATTTTTGATACAGCAATCTAAAAAAACTGAGGTGTGCACACTGAATAAGTTATAGGCAAGACACATCTTATTTGAGATTAAAATGCTCCAGTGTCTGAAAGTATTAAGATATATAATAAAACCTGAACAATGTTCAGATTTGAAGGCTGTCAGGAAGTTTTTGCAGTTATTTCTGCATTGGCCACATGATAGAAGATGCTCTGAAGATACAAGCTAAGCACAGATGTTGCACACACAAGAATTAAAAGCAGTACTATTATCAAAGTTGGATTTATCCCATATAGTTATCAGGGTTATGACTAATAACGTACAACTTTGAAAATTTAAAGCTGACCTCAGTTCCCACAGTTTTTACTTCAGGTTTAAGGGTTCTGTAGGAAAAATAATTTTAAGAGACCCATTCCTTTAGCATGGAGAAAACTGAAAAACTGCTTTCCACAATCACAGCCTTTCCTGATGAGCAGCTCAACCAGGTGAAAAATGTAAGAGGTCACATGAGCCACAGAATTTCACATGCACTGCACAGCAAAATAGAACAACTCACACTCTGTCACTTTTGAGGTCTGTTCCCTAGTGTATGCACATATCCATCTTAGGCGGGTGCATTACCTACAGACAAGTCTTCACCATTGTGAGAATCACTTCCAAAATTCAGCAGTTTAAAAGACGCGTCCAATGCAAGAAGAAACACCCCCCATACCCCAAGAATGCCTCACACACTTGGTACACTCAGTTTAGCAAGATTTACTGCTAAATTTCATCTCTGTGTATGTGAAAGATAGGGTGCTTTTGCCTTTAAAAATTTAGTAGGCAACTAAACTGAACATTCTACACAGTAAGCATCTTAGTATTTTATTTGTTGCATCTTTTATACAGAATAAGCTTCACTGATACTTAATTCACTGCAGTATTCTGCTGATGTAGCAACAAAAGATTACATTATAAACAAAGAACAAAATTTTGACTTCAAAATTTTTATATATGTGTAATTTTTTCAGTTGACAAACAGCATCACAATTACTGAAAAAAAAATGAAATAAGCACGTAAGCTAAGGCCAATTTTTTTAATCTCCAATTGATAGTTTTTCTATATTTATCATAAATATTGGAAGCTAAACTCCAGCAACTGAAATTAAACATATCTATAATTTCCTAGCAACCAGGATTCAAATAATGGAGAAAACAAACAACAACAAAAAAGTGTCTTTTTACTGAAGTTGACATCTGCAATCTATTTACACTATATATGTTAAAATTCCACAAGATCATGGAGGGTAAGGAATTTTGAAATCACCTGTTAAGCATTACTTAAAATGGCACTTTTGTAACTCAGGCCTGGGATTTTAAAATTACTAAAACATTGAAAGACAATACACTGCAGTATGTCTATATCAATATTACAGAAGACAAACTACTCCATAAAGTGTCACTGAGATGCTTAACCAAAAATAATATACATTTGTATCTTTATCAAGTTAGATATTACTGTAAAAATGCTCACATTAAAAAATATAGTTATTATTGTTTGGATTTTCATTAAAACTAGAAGGGACTACATGAGCCAAAGTATGAGGAATTCGTATATAATGACATGCTTCCTCATTTTATAGGACTAATAAAAATAATAATAGAGAAAGCTCTATTATAAATCTTTAATAACGATGGTATAATTTCCTAGTATCTTTTAAAAACTTTACTGTGTGGGTGTATGTGCATGCAAGTCTGTGCATATGTGTTTGTGTACCCAAACACACAAACACATAAAAAATATCAAAGTGTATATATTACACATACACAGATATCCACATTCCTGCATATAACACTTCTATAATGCAAACAGTATGCAGGGACTCCTCCACGAGACAATCAAGCACCACATGCCATGCTTTCTTATTATTTCTCTTTTTATGTTTCAACCAGTAAATGTAATAACACTTTCATATTTGGCCAAATAAGTGTTAAGATTTTTAAAAATCATGACATGATTTAGCCATAACCGCATACACAAGAAATAAACGATACTTCAAACACTTGTGAACACAAGTTCAACATGAAAGTTTGTCATGAAATGGAATGTAAATTACTCTAAAAATTAGTATTCAAAGATTAGTTAAATATTATGGCAAACAACTTGGAATTTGTAGAAAGTTTAAAATGTAATTCACATTACAAAGACTGGAGATACTTTATAGATAGAACTTTTAAATAGGGATATGACTGGTATTTATTTTTAAGCTTACTTCTATTAGAAATAGACTTGTTTCCTGTACAGGTGATGCTTTGTCTATACCATATACAGTAGAAAAATAAATTCTTTAGCAACCTAGAAATAGTCTATAAAACTCTTGAAGTTTCATTTTCTTTGCTAAACATGCCAAGATTAGACTGACAACTATAAATAAAAGCTATATAGACAAAAGGTAAAGTAGAACAAGTTAATACTACAATTTACAGGACAGACTTTATTGTACTATTAATTCCTGTGTGCTTTGCAATAGGAATAGGGTTGACTTTTCTTTTTTGTTTTTCTTAGAAAAGATAATTACTTGCAAGAATATAACACAATATCAAGATAATTTATAATATACATGTACTTCAAACAGCAGCCAGGTTTATGGTATCATAGTAATCTAGAATGATAATCCAAGTCATAATTAGAAGTACAATACCTAGGACATAAGTGGGAAAGGCAATTTTTATTTTGGGAAAATGGAGCAAATCAAACTCTTAAAAGCCTTAATTCTCAAAATCATCTATTTACTATAATACATACAAGACGATCTTAAATCTTGCTATAAATGAAGATTACAACAGTGACCATCATAAAGCTTATTTTTTTAAACTACACAAAACATTCTAGCAGCTGAATGAGCCAAAACTGTTTTCTTCTTTGCAGACCTAAAAAGGTACATTTTGAGCATGAAAGAAAAAAAGCTGCTATGAAAAGTCTCACAGGTAGTGTTTATCTATGGTCTCCCCTTTGCTACGATTTGTAACCTTCTAAATTTTTTACCACTAACAAAATTTTTAACCAAAAGATTTGTTTAAATTAAGCAGCATTCTTGTACAGCAAAATTGGTACCAAAGTAAAATAAGTGGGGGGAAAAAAAAAGATAATTTAAAAATATGGTGGGGAAAAAAAAAAATCAGTCATTTGAATTTTTAGTACAATATACCACAGGAAAAAAATATGAATACAAGTTTATGTGATTTTATATATACACACTCCAAAGAGGTTAATTGTCAGTACCCAAAGTATTTATTGCTATGTATTAGCAATGCATTTTTGTATATCTTTAAAGGGTCACATAAAAATAGATTTAAAGAATAGATTAATTGAAGTCCTAGATTAAAACATTGTTTGGTTTAGAGAATTTTACTACAACAAAATCCATGTTTATGTATGAAAAGTTATATAACCTTATATGAAAATGTCATGAACTATTTCCTAAACACTACATGTATTCCCAAGTGGGAAAAATTAAAATATCTAAAATATATTAGATTAAGTTTACAAGACCATCAATGATCTTTTAAACATGCAGCTGTTTACAGAATTAACAGTTTTACAAAATGTTTAGTTCAGTAATGGAACATAAAGAAATAAGTAGGCAACATCAAAATTTTTGTACAATATTTGAAACTCACTTTTACAACAAGCATGTCCTTGGTATTGTGCTGTAAGAAATAATAAGCAAGTTCACCCACCCTTAACAAACTGTCCACAGGTTTACTTACAAGTAAAGATGGATGGTGAGGGATTGTAAAATTCTCAACAGTGCATTTTGCATTCTTCCATAAACCATCCTAAGCATACCGTCACATAAGTAGCCAGGAGATTACAAAATAAACTATAGCTGGGCTTTAGTTGTTTACACAGAATGCTTGAATGTGAATAAAATTGCCAAAAATAGCATGTTAAATAACAAAAACAGCCATAAAGCAGGCTGTAAGCATTGAATGTTTCATAAATGTAATTTTTTAAATCATTAAATTTCTATAGAAAAATTTTATTCACAATATATTGTGACAAACCGTCACAGGAATGATATAGTGATTGCAATAAGGTATCATGCAGCAGCAGCTTTGTACTTTATAGCTATTTTTGCTTTTAAAAATTAAACCTCTCCAGTCATGCTTATCACATAGTTTTTATCTGCAGTGTGTACAAATGAGGAACACAGTACGGGATATAACAAAAAAGATGTCCAATCAGCTGGATGGGAATTATTTTTCATAAATATGAAGTACATTATTGTATCCTGAAACATGCATGTCTATAGCTTGTCTTTACTGTCCAGTGCCAGGCTGCCTGCAATCATCTTCTATTTATATAATACCAAGAGGGTCTGCTGGTAATTGTGACTGTATCAGCTGAGGCTGCAGTGGTGGTGGTAACTGAAGAGGTACCATTGGTTCCACCATCTGCACTGCGTTAGAAGGCGGTGGCTGACATGCCACTGGGTTAGGTGCTTCTACAATCTCTCCATTGTAAAAGAAAAATTGACACTGTTGAATGAAGGTCTCTATAACCGACTGGTGGATTTTGGTGGTAGAAAGAAATTCTCTGTTTTCAAAATCAGGTCTCATCAAAGTAGGCCAGAAACAAATCGACAAGTTATCAGCAGTCATAAAGTTGGTTTTATATTGCTGACTAACCCTGAAATGAGAATGACATGCACAGAATGAATTAAAACTGGTATGCAATCAACTACAAATATTTTCATAGCTCTCTAACTGTAAGCATTATTATTAAACAATCTCGAGATTTTTGTTACCTTCCTCCAGCTATCCATTAAGACAATCATTCCTGGGTTGGTTTTTTTTTTTAAGTTGTTAGGCAGAAGAAAACTTAGAAACCATGACTTTTCCAGATTTGGACAGCTAACAAATATAAACCTGATTAAGTTTTCAGGAAAGAAATTCAACATTCCACCAACATTTTGAAGTGACAATCACAAACAAACTCTAAATTTATCAACCAGCTACAGAATTCCATAAAATTAAAATTTCATCCATTAAAATGTCTAGAAGAAAAATTACAGAAATGGCTTCTTACTGTAGGACAGTCAGATATTAACATCTGTGTTACTCAAAGAAAAACGCATCCCATTACATCACGTGTTAAAAATAAACACAAAACCAAAAAAATCAAGTGTTGATTAAAGCATATCTCTGCAGGTTTTTTCATACCGGCCAGCATGACAATTTGGCCAAGCTGTAAAGAATATCATCAGTGGAAATTTCACTAATATAAACACACTTTAATTTTGTTTTATTTTTCAATGTACAACACAAAGGTTTCCAACTGGGTTTCTCTTCCTAGAAGTTTCTTGCTTTTAAGCAGGTGCTGGAGCAGGTTCTTCACTTATGATCTAAATTCATTATTACAATACTATTACAAGAAAAAAAAACAAGGAAACCAACAAGTCATCCTGTTACCAAATTTATCATCTACAATTAAATGCCTCCTCAGAAAAAATGCACTGCTTTTCATAGTAATAGGCTAGAGAGAGCCAGGATACTTTGTTTTCTAAAAATACTCTGCATTCGAAAGTAACATCACAATTTTATCTAGAAGTAGTGACATACATTAAAAATAATGTGTTAATAAATCTGACAAAGACCTAAGATATTAATTCATCTGGGAACATGCAATTCCTATATATACAGTAGAAAGCACAAAGGTAACCGAGCTACAGTTGTCCTGCAGAAACAGACGGAAAATGAAACTTCAGCAACTTGTTAATCATCAAAATTGTAACTGACAAGAGCAGACTGCAAGAATTTGACAGCTGGCTGTAGTCCATAGATTCAAAAGCTGTGAAAACCATAGTAAATACTAGAATTAATGCTATAAGAAAATATTTTCACTCATTTACAATGCATATATAGTGGTAACTATAAAGAGTAGACTTCCATTTTAGCATGCGCATTACTTATTCTAAATTGCGTGAGAGTACACAAGTATTGCCTCTCAATCTGTTTTGAATAAGTTTGGTCCAAAGGATATTTGGATACTACTTCTGAGTGACAGTAATATTCATAATCTCTTTCCTAAAAGAATTGCATTTTAACTTCATTTAACTCCATTTAAGGATTAAAGAACACGAAAATATAAATGTGAGCTTACATTTTGCTTAGCATTTTTATTAAAGAGTTTAAGTCTTCCCCTCTTCCTTCTCCCTCTCCACCAACTTTCTGGCATGAGACCACAGGGTGGCCGCAGGGTGTCTGAGATCAGCTAGTGTATTCTACAGAAAATTAGACTTCCTCTATTTCTGTTTTCCTTTACAACATGCTGCAGCTGCCTAATCATTAGACCCAACAAATGAAGCAGTGGGAACCTATATTTAGAACTGAGAAAAGAAGAGCATTGCACCTCTTTCCAGGTTGCAGCTCACAACTAGATTAAACATAATGAACAATCAACTTTATTCTCTCTCATGTTTAAACTTTACCTCTGTCCTTTCTAAGGGTAAACAAAAACCTACGAACCTGTATGCCATCTCCTACCAAACTTTCCCAAAATACTGTAGAATCCTCCTGTAAGTGCTTAGCAAATGTCTATTCACCTTCTTTTATGTTGACTCAAAATGAAAAATAAAAACTCTTTCTCCTGACCCTGCCACCTTCCTCCACTGCAAACTCTTCAGGAACTTCAGGCTGTAAACCTGCTCTATGATCAGACTTTAAAAGCTGTACACCTATGTTTTCCCAGACTTCAGAAGCATATTATGCCATATTAGCCAGTGTGTATAAAGGAAGTCATTATCAAAGAACAAACAAATCACAACCAATATAAAAAAAGCCAATGTCAATCCAACACTGTCCTGTTTCAACTCCATCTTTAAAATTCACTTCTGCTTACAGTTAATCAACCACAATTAGATACCTAGTATACTCTGAAAGGTGCTTATCACACTAAAGAAAAATTCACCTCACTGTTCCCATTTATTATGGTTACTAGTCTCTCGTATTTCAATAGCAAACTCATCTGGATAATACTTGTATTTTTTTGTTTCAGTAACCAAGTCCTGTGCTTGTGGACACACCAAAGTAGTTATCAGTCACAAACCACTATTAACTGTACAACAATACCACTATTTCTTACTCTAATGACATATGATGTAAAAACAAAGCATTTAAAACATCCGTTTGTGATGAGAAATCTTCCATCACACAGAAGAGCGTTTTACCTCATGTAACAAACTATTCATTTGATGAAAACTTCCATTTCAATTATATACCAGCAGTATTTTACCACAGATTAATCTCTTAAAAATAGACTGTAAAGAATTTAGTTACAAGTTGCCTTTAAGATCCTGTATCCACCTATATCTAGCTCGCTCTCTATCTATACACATGCAATTGCTTACACTCAAGCAGTTTTCTTGTTGAATGGATTGCAAGTACCTGACACTGCAAATGAGACAAAAAAATCACAGCCTTTAATTAAGAAAAGATTATTTTGTTACTAGCTACCTGCAATGTAATTCATCATCAAAAGAAAGAGTGGACTGGAGAGCAAAAGCCACTGTACATCACCTACATTCTCCAGTAAGTTCCATGAATAATGTATTTCATTTGTCTGTAGATATGTGCGTTAGAACCTATTCAGGATTTTTAAAAATTATATTTAGCTCTTCTACTTGCAGCAATCCAGGTATTTGACACTATACATTCAGCTATGCTATGCAAACAGGTGACGAGCTGAAGACTTCTGACAATTCCGAGATTGCCACTCTTCCACAAAAATTTCTATCAGGTCTATTACCAACTATTGATACATTTCCAGTAACTAATAGCTGGGTCAAGTTTGAGATGTTTTGTTTTGTTTCAGACACATGCAAGCACATCTTACAATTCTGTAATATGTAAATGCATAGAATAATTATATCAGTTTATATGATTTGATCTGGTTTAGGCCTAAATCTGTATTTGGTAAGACTGTGATCCATTTCCCTGCAAATGAAAATGGATAACTTTATAAAGCTTTAGCAAGTTGTATACATGATGGAGAGAAGTGCAAAAGCAGACGCCTAAATTTTAAGGTTTCTTATATATTCAGTGAAAAGACTTCTTCCAAACTGCAACAGAGAGCACCTACACTCTGTTGACTGAACAAGCAAGTTAAAAGGTCCCATTTCTCCCACCACATTACATGCCCAGTTAGATCGTTACAAGTATCTGCAAAACCACAAACACACACACTAGTCCAGAACAATTTAACAACTTAAATGTCATTAAAAGCTTGGTGCATATACACAAAATTGTCTGGCTGGAAAGCACCATTGCAGAAAATGACCTGAAAGTCCTGGTGGACAACAAATTGAACACAAGCCAGCAGTGTGCTCCTGTGGCAAAGAAGGCCAATGGCATCCTAGGTTGCATTAGGAGTGCTGCCAGCAGGTCTAGGGAGGTGATCCTTCCCCTCCACTCAGGATTGTAAAAGCCACACCTGGAGTACAAGGTCCAGCTCTGGGCTCTCCAGCACAACAGACACATGGACGTACTGGAGCAAGCCCAATGAAAGGACACAAAGATCATCAAGAGACTGAAGATGTCTCAAATGAGTGGTGTCTAGTGACAGGACAAAAGCAACAGGCACAAACACAGGAAATTCTGGCTGAGCGTAAGAAAACATTTTTTACTGGAGAGTGACTGAGCACTACTAGCACAGGCTGCCCAGAGAGACTGTAGAGTCTCCCTCTTTGGAGATACTGAAAACCCAACTGGACACTGTTCTGGGCAATCTGTTCTAGTTGACTCTGCCAAAGCAATGGGGGTTGGACTATATCTCCAAAGGTCCCTTACAACCTCAAGTTCTGTGATTCTGTCTAAAAATGCAGAAAAAAAAAATCACAAGCTAAACTTTAAGTGAAAGATTTCTGGATAACAAAGTTTTTTGCTAGAAGAAAAAAGTTATTTTAGCTTTTGCAATGTTTACTTTTTTTTAATAATGTAGTTAATCTCATTCATTGGATTTCAGAGAATAATCCCACTTTAGGTGAAGAAGAAACATGACTAAGCCAGTCTTTTTCTTCTTGTTTTTATGTGCACATAAAGGGTCAGATTATGAGGTAGTATACATCTACTAATATCAGACTATTTTAGTAATTAGATAAATATTTTTTTATGAGAAAACCATTAAATTTCCAAGCAAGAGGCAAGATTTAGTAAGCAAGTGTAACCAATTTACTGTTACTTATAGCTTTGTTCTACATGTTATTTATTCAGCAAGGGTTTTGCCACATTTTAGATTGTGATTGAAGTTAGCTTTAAGGGGTGGGGGGAGG